>WNYE01000033.1:137159-327570 GCA_021396245.1 Sporothrix humicola
GCCTTTGACTCTGGACCAGTGTAAGACTCACCACAAGGGACGCGCTCTTGGAGAACCGGTGTACCAGTGGCCCGGTGCCGTCCTGCACACGCAGACCGGCAAATGTGACACACTCCTTATGTGCGAAGACAACGTGCACGGGCACACCGCAAAAGCAGCCGATGTGCTTCTGGGTGTCCGAGGACTGCACGCCGTCGCCGCCGAAAAAGGCGGTTGCACCAGTGATCCCACCGCGCGGGAGGCAGTATACGGTAAGACCACTAGCCAGGATGGGCCGGCCCCGGTCTCTGGTCTGGATCTGGAGAGGTAAGTAATGAAGCACTCTACGGCCAGCGTGGTGGCGGGGCGAGCCTGCCCACTGCCTGGTGTCGACGATGCGGAGGCACGGGTCACGGTGGCCGATCGACGAGAAGCCATCCTAAAGCGTTCTCAACGGGGGAGGGACGGGTGATGGCGTGCTGGTAAGCGGCGCTCTGCTAGTGTCGGTGCGCAAAGAGACGACTTTCAGTTGCTGGGGCCGTGTTAGCAGACAGGTATTTGACTCCAGACTAATTCTTCTTGTGGTAAATTCCAAGACGTACATCGTTGAACGGGTATAGAAACTTGTCTTGGCCATGAAAAACCTTGGTTTGCGTCATTGAGCGTGAGTCTGGAAGAACAGGCACAGTGCCGAGCACACCCGACTCGGTCTGGTCGGCGTATCTGAGTTGTAGGGCTGTGACGCCCAGTGGCCCGATCCAGACGGTGACTGCGGCAATGGCCGCGTTATCGTTGGCGATGAGGATGCCCTGTGACCGTGTGCTGACCGTTCCAGTGGAGGTGGTGGTGGTCGTTCGGATCCGGAGTGTTTTTCTGGCGAGCCGTTTATGGACAACATCGGCCGCCTCGCCCTCTCCCGGGGCGATGGTGACAGTGACAGGTCTGCATTTGATGCTTTGTAGGTACGTGACGCCAAAGAGAGTAATCTCCCGAGCCATCAGAATGGACGACGGCGAGATTGGCCCCGAAAGAGACTGCATAGGCAAGATGGGCGCCTGATTTGGCCGAAGTTCCAAAATACTGTACGGGCTGTGCAGTGACTTGTTCTGCTTGCCAAGCTTTCGTTTGTTCACCTTCGAAAGCCGTAATACGTTGTCGACGGTCGTGGCCGTCTCGATGGCTCTCAACAGACAGGCCGCGAGGCCGTCGTCGATGTATCTCGCAATTTGCCGCTGCATCTCGAGGGGCAGGCGGGTCACAACACCAAGGATAAGGCTGGTCAGGCTGTCTTGAGCAGTCGGGGTGTCGACCTGCATCTGTGCCTGGCTCGAGGCGGTCGGCTCCTGCTGAAACAAATGCTGTTGGTGTTGGTGTTGGTGTTGGACTGCATCTTTGTCGGTGGCCACGGGGAAACCAGGTGGCAGAATGCCAGACAGCGCTGCCTTGAACTCTTGGGCGCCATCGCCGCAGCCTCGGGGCACCAGCGACCGGGTCTGGTCGGCCAGACTGAGGAGCCAAAGGAAAGGCCACTTGAAGTTCGACTCGGACTTGTACTTGTGTTTGGACGTTGGCTGCAGTTGGCGTGCCACCTTCCAGCAACAGGCATGCACAAAGTACAGCGGGCGTCTCGGGCGTCTCGGGCGTGCCAGGCTGGTGCCAGCGTCTGTTGTGCCATCGTCTGTTGGGGCATCGGCCCTTGTCTGGCCGCCCGTAGCGTCGTCCATGTCAACATTGCTGTCGCCCTTTGCGATGAGAAACTTTTCGGGGAAGCGTACGCCGTCTTCCTCACTCTGCCGGACGGCTAGGAATATCTCCGGCTTGCGTGGGGTGTTCTTCGTGTGTGGGGTGTCGGTAGAAAGGTCGCAAAATACTAAGATGTAAACGAAGAAAAGAAATGTCAGCGGTACGACTCAATATATGGATTTATTGATCAATGCCCTGTCTGTTGTATTGGACAAGAAAAAAACAAAAAACAAAACTCACCAATAATATCACCCAGCCCGGAGCGCCGCCGCTCTCTCCGGCACAGAACACAGTATTCGACGGGCGTCAGCCTGACGGCCCTGTCACTGTTGTTGTTGTCTACATATACTATGGCCGCCATGGCTTCTGACGTTCATGGGACGGGCTCAGAAGACAAGCATGGAGAAATCGGTTGGGAGGTTGATGGATGGATGTCGGCAGATTGGCGGAGACAAGAATGACGACGGATTGAGGTGAAATGGATCTGATATCTGATTAGAGAGGTGCGATGAGAGCACGAGAAAAGACGACAAACAAAAAGATGCAGTTCAAGACGGTCAACTAGCAAGTCAAAAGATCGAATGCTGTTCAAGGGTCTCAAACAGTGGAAGGATGAGAGAGTGAGGATGTGCAGAAAAGAAGATAGCAGGATACGGACGATGGTAAGGAAAACATGTGTAGAAAAGAAAGAGGGGCAGAGGAAAGAAAGAACAGAGTAGAAAGAGAAGAAAGAGGAGTAGAGAAGAAAGAGGACAGGCAGAAAAAGAAAAAAAAAAAAAAAGCAAAAAGGTAAAGTGAGGCCAAGCTGAGAAAAAGGCGTGCGCTTTAGTCTGTGGGTCGTTTACTCCGTACACGTAAAAACGAAAAGTTCAACCACCATACTACGTCACAACGCATTGCATTTTCTTCTACGAATTAGTGAAGATCGAAAGGACCGTTACTTTGATACCTAAATATAATGTAGTTTAAGTGTGCTCGATTCTTTTTGATGTTTCTTTGTGTAAATAATTTTTTTTTTGGAAATAAAGAAGTAAAAAACTCTTGGAAGTACCAAAGTATAACAACCCCCCTAGTTGAGGGGAACAGAAAAGGAGATGTGATTGTCAAACATTTCCAGTAATACAGGCACCAAGGAGGAATTCCACGCCTGGTGTCGTGGCAATCGCTCCACCGTAGTCCTGCCGTTATGTCTCCCCATTGTCTGGATTATTCACAGCGTGTTCATTCCCATGCCCCCCATTCTTTATTCCTCCTCCAACAATACTCCTGCCACCGTCAAGGTTTGCACATGCATCTGTACAATCAGTTCACGCCGTTCAGCGAAAACATCATGTTCTTCTTGGCCGCATTGTAATCGCAGGGCAAAATATCCTTGGGCATATACTGCGCCGGGACGCCCTGCTGGTCGGGGAAGAAGACGAACCCTGTGTAGGATCTCGGCCACGGGTCGATGATGTCGCGGTGGCCGTCAAAGAACCAGTGGATGCACTGGGGTGAGGTTAGTATGGCTGCTAGCATGGCTGCTGTCATGACTGCTGTTAGGGGGTGGGGGGTGCGTACCTTATCCTTCTGGGTGTCAATCGTGATGCTTTCCTCCACAACAGAGACGCCGGCATACTTGTACTGCTGACCGCGACCGCGGTCGACGGTGATGATGCCCTTGGCCCGGTCCTCTTGCTGCTGCTTCTCGTCCTGCTCCTTGTCGTACACGCGGATGTCGGTGACGTACTCTCTGCCCTTGGAGAAGACAAACTGCAGGACGGGGAGGCGTTGCCCGCGGAGGTCGATGTCGTGGAACGTCGTCTCGGTGGTGGTGGTCGACGGCGGATGAGAACGAGAAAGGGAAAGGTGGTTTCGGACCTGGGTGGCCCACTGGCCGAGAATGGTGGTCTGGGGGTACAGGTACTCGCCGGTCGGCATCAAGCAGAAGCCCTGGTGCGTGACGGCGAGGCCAATGCACCGCCTGCCGAGGCGGCAGACTTGTAGACGGGTGATGCCGTCGGCATCGGGGCCGCCGTCGATACGGTCGAGCGCCAGCGCGGTAAAAAAGGCATTTCGTTTAAAGGCATGGAGCCGCAGCAACTCTGGCGGGCCGGGAAGGTCAAGTAGGCAGTCGATGATCGGTGGCAGAGGAGGCGGCTGGTCCGGGTCCTGGTCCGGGTCCTGGGGTGGGGTCTGGGTCTGGGCCGGCAGGTCGTGCGTGTGGGCGCCGACGTCTTTCCAGCGGCATCCGTCCGTGCTCATCCGGTCGAAGAAGAGCCCGCGGACGGGGCAGTACAGATCGGGCGTATCAGCAATGGGGGTCAGAGGCACCGACCAGGACCCGGTCAGGGCAGGCAAGAATCGCCCAAACAGATGGCTGCGGCCCAGGTTGGTTCGCACAATCATGCCGCGGAGGCTGCTGTGGGGTGTACCGACCGGCTCGTCGTGAGCCATGGCTATGAAGAGGCCGACAAATGTGATCTGCTCGCCCGGGGCAAACTCGAGATGGACCGGCACGCCACAATAGCATCCGACGTGTTGCTGGGTGTATTGATCTTGATCCTCGCCGTTGCCTGGAAATGTGGCGGTCGCGCCGGTGATGCCCACTGGCCCCGGATCGCAGTAGACCGTAAGCCCAGTCGCCAGTACGGTCCGGCCACCAACCATGAGGCGGAGAGGAAGGTAGTGCATGAGCCGGCGGAAGTGATACCATGCAGGCCACGTGTGTGCGGCTGCTCTGGGGTGCAGATCGGTGTCAACGATGCGCAGGTTCGGTGTTTGAAACCCCCTTGTCGTAGAGCTGCCCTACAGCGTTCTCGACAAGGAGGGCATAGCCGCGCCGGGGTGAGGTACTTCGTCACGCTCGGCGAGTATACAGAGAACCTTGAGTTCCTGGACGAAGAAAAAAGGGGGAAAAAGAAAGAAAAATGTTAGCAGAGTCATTACACTTGATTTTATTGCCCTCGCAGGAACACAAAACTTACATCTTCGACAGGTAACAGAAATCTCTGGCGCTTGTGAAAAATCTTGCACTGCGTCATGATTCGAGAATCACCAGGCGCCGGAACCTTGCCCAGCACGGCTGAGCTGCCGTCGCCGTAGCACAGGCGCAGAGCGGCCACGCCCAGGGGGCCGATCCATACACTGACAAGGTGGATCCTCTTTTTCTCGACGACAATGCTCGCGCACCAGGGACTGCCTGTGCCGGTCGTGTTGGCCACGACGTCACCGCGGCCCCGGCGTCTGCGTCTGTCTTCCTGCTTGCGGAGCATTTCTAGCCGGTCGACGGCGCTGATGGTGATGGGCCGGAGGCGCTGGAGGTACGTCACGCCAAACAAGGTGATCGTGCGGGCCACCAACAAGGTCTGTGCCTGCGGGAAAGCCGGGCGCCGTGGGCGGAGCGTGAGGAGTCCGTCGACTTGGGAGTTGGGACCAGTGGACGGGTTGACGACGGGGGTTTTGTTCTTGTTCTTCTTGGGCCGGAGAACATTCTCGACGGCCATTGCCGTCTCAATTGCACGCAGGAGGCAAGAAGTGAGACCGTCGTCAATGTGACGGGCGATCTGCCGCTGAATTTCAAGAGGCAGACGGGTGACGGCACCGTGTATGAGACTGGTGAGGCTGTCCTCTGGGCCGACTTGCGTCTCGGTCGAGAACTCTTTCTGGAACAGGTGTTGCGGTGCAGCAGCATTATCATCATCATCATCATCATCTGTAGGGATGGGGAAACCGGGCGGCAGAATGCCCGAGAGAGCAGCCTTGAATTCGAGGGCGTTGTCTCGGCAGCCACGAGGCACAAGCGGCAGTGTCTGTTCAGCAAGTCTGAAGAGACGCGGGAACGTCCACTTGGAGTCGAGCTGTCTCACTACCTGCCAGCAGGATGTGTGGACGAAATGAAGATAGCGAGGCGGGCCGGTGTCATGTGGCCAGTCGTAGACAATGCGGACTCTGTCGCCGACTGGCTCGCCGTGGCTATTCTTCACCAAAAAATTCTCAATCGTCGTATCGTCGTAGACATTGTAATACTCTTCAAAGGGATAGTAGGCGTATGTGTCTGCGTTGACGCCTTCCGAGGCGATAAACAGCTCCGGCTCGTGCTCGTGCTGGTGCTCGTGCTGGTGTGTGGTGTTGGCCGAGTCTGGTGCACGGGCAGAAACGTCGCAAAAACCTGTGAAGAGGAAAAGAGGAAAAAAGGAAAAACAATAATGTCAGTTATCCCGGCCAGCGTCTTGACTGCTATGACTGTAAAGTAGAGGAAAGAGGAAACTCACCAATCCGTGCAGTCAGTCCCCGGTTCCGCCAGACGTCGCCACCTTCAGCCTGCCAGTCTCGGCGGCACAACGTGCAGTACTTTGTCGACGTCAGAAAAACGGTTCTCATGCCGTGATGGATTTCAAAGTCCATGATTTCAGCCATCTTAGCCGAGCTTCATTGGTTCACGGGGTAGTGTTGGAATTGGGCAGCGTGAACAGATGTTGGCAGTACAATGGTGAAGGGATCTGAGCGAATGAAGGCCGTGTCAGGGAACAAAAACGACAACAAAGACAGAGGGAAAAAAGTACAAGGCAGCAAGATATGCAAAGGGAAAGGCGAAAAGGAACGAGGTACAAGGGGACGACAACAACCGAAGCGAGGTAGAAAGAAAGTGTGAGGAAAAGGCAAAACAAAAAGTCGATTTGTTAAACAAAAGACGTCAAATGGAAGCGTGAGGAATAGAAGGACGAGACAAGGAAAAAGAAATGGTTGTCGAAAAGGTTGTCGGGCAAAAAAAAGGCGAGAGATGTAAGGTGACGGTATAAAGGTAGCGTGATGTGTGATGTGAACAAAATTGAGTGAGGGTACGCTGTGTTGAAAAGAAGGAGAAGGGAAAGAGGGGAGAAAATGGATGTAGAAAGTTGAGGTGAGGTCAAGCTGAGAAACACGGTGGGCGTGCACTCAAAGTGAATTGTTTTGATTTGGGCTAGGAGGTGGACGCGCGTGAAATCGCTACTGTGTAACCCGAGCCACCATACTACGTCACAACACAATTTACCATTTACATTTGCTTTTTTCTTTTTACATCTTAACATATCTGTTTATCTCTATTGTCTTTCACGGTTAATTCCAAAACGCTGTCCATTTCTGCAGTTGGATGTTTTCTTGATTTCCTCTTTGGGCCTCGTGCGGCTCCACAGGCTGCTGCCTGGAGCCAGAATGAGAAGGATGGAGTGAACAAGAACAATAAATCCCAACGAACTCCTAAGCCATTTATTTTCTCTCTTTAAACTCTTCTGTTTCATCTTGTTCACATATACGCACCGACAAAATGAGCGAAAACTGGTCAGCCCTCGCAGGACGCAACCTCGACATTTCGCCAATCCTGTCGCTGGCCGAGCGTCTGCGTGGCCGGCCATGCACCTGTGAGCGACCACCGCTCCTTTTCAGACTCGGCAATAAATGGTCCATTCCACTGACATTTGACGATGGCGAGCAGTGGCAGTTTCGCAAGTTCCATGTCGAGCCTGGCGAGGAGGAGCAGACAGCGCGCTTGATCGAGAGAGAAGTTACCACCATCAAGTTTCTGAAAGAACGTACGACCGTACCGACGACGACAGTACATGCGTACAGGTGAGTGTTTCTCCCTCACAACACTGTAAAATGATTGCTGACGTGCTGTAGTCCATATGAGTCCTGCGACCTTAACATGGCATACATTCTGGAGAGCCTGCCTCGAGGCACATGCGTCAACACTCTTCTCCTCAAAGAGCTCGCCTCCTTGTGCAGAAACGACACTGCAACCGTATACCTGACAGACGACATGAAACTCAAGATCATTCGGCAGCTTGGAGATTTTATCAGGCAGCTGGCCGCCTCGCCTTTTCCGGGGGTTGGAATGGGGGTTCAGGATGTCGACGGCCCAAACGCATTCGACAACGAAAAAGACTACTTAGACTCTCTTTGCTATTCCATGTCGCAGCGTGCTCAAGACGGCGAGTTTGGCAGTAGCTACCAGCCTCGTGTACTCCTAGCTCCGGAGCCACAAGAAAGCGATTTTCATGAATTCGACTCGTCGACACGGGCTTCCATGCTGAATATGGTGAGAGAACACCGGATCAACTTTTTCAAAGAGAGTGGCTGCGCCACCCACAGCCGCAACCGGTTTGCCTACTGCATGGCCGCGGAGGTCATACGGGAGAAGGTGGTGCCGCAACTGGTGGGCAGCGAAGACGACTTCTTTCTACGACCCAACTTTGACTACAGCAACATTTACATTGACGAGGACGACGATTGTCGAGTTACATGCATTACTGGCTGGACTGGTGCGAAGAGTGTTCCGCTGGAGCAACTGATGACCATCCCCTGGCACGGGAGTGAAGGCTGTCCTGACTTGGTCAAGGCTTTCAGAGAGACGGCCGGCAGGGGCCTCGAACTAACTCCTGAGTTTTGGGCTAGGACTGGCAAGATGAAGATCTTTCACCGTCTCACACATCTCAAAAGCTACAGCAACGACTACGCAGATTTGGCTACTCTACTGGGCGTGGAGACGTCCATCATCAGCGGCAAAGTTCTCGATCTACTTGAGGAACAGGCAAGGAAGCCCCAAAATCAGCTACTGTTGGCCAGCTTGCAAGAGAAGGACGCCACTCCCACCGACACCCCTCGCCGCCGCTTCCGCCGCTGCGACGAGAATAACGAGATTGACCGCGTGGCCATTGCCCGCAAGCTGACGCTGGCCTGGTCGATGAACCCCAGATTTGTGGCCGACAAGCGGCTGTGGAGGTGGGTCTATGAGGCCACAGAGGAGAGAAACCGTGTCGACAAGATGGACATTCGCTTGGAGATTGACTACTGACGGGCAGGTGAGAGTGGATGAAGGTATACTGGTTTGGGTTGACACAGAATGGTACTGACAATAGCATACTAACAAGAGACTGGCATTTCTACTGACTTATTTGTTTGTTGCTGATATCTCTACTCGCTAACGCTCGCAGCTCGCAGATTACAAATCGCAGCCTACTCAACCTCCTCCAGCTCGACATCCATCTCGGCCCCCTTGCGCGCCGCCGGTGCCTCGTCCTTCCACGTCTTGAACGCGCGGGTGCCCACCCGTAAAGCAAAGCGCTCGTCAATCTGGTCGTATGTTAAATCCTTGAGCTCCGGCACCTCGAACCACACGACGGCCAGCGAGATCAGGCACGTCGCCAGAAAGATCCAGCCCGTCTTGCCCTGCAGGTTGCCCGCGTCCGTGTTGTACATGTACGGCACGACGACGTTCCACACCGTACTAAAAGCATAATTGAAGAAGAAGCCGAGCGACGCCGTCTTGGCGCGTAGGCGCACGGCCGAGACCTCGCCGGCGACGGCCATGGCGGGGCCGATGATGGGGCCCATGGTGAGCCAGACGAGCTGGAGCGAGACGCCCGTGCACCAGAGCGTCGCGGCCGACTGGTTGGGCACGCTGCTGGCGATGCCCATGATCAAAAACAAAATGGCCGCCAGAATGAGACCGCCCAGCATGAGCTTGCGCCGGCCCACATGGGGAATGGTGGCAAACGTAAAGGCGCTGCCGACAATGGCCAGGCCAATCCCCAACTCAATCATCATGGCCACCTTGGTGGGCGACATGCCGGCGCTGATCATAAAGTAGGGCGCATTGGTCAAGAAGGTGGCGCCGATCATCTGCGGGAGGCCGTTGCAGTACAGCACAATGCGCGTGCGGCGGACATTGACGCCGCGGAAGCAGGCGACAAACGAGTTTTCCGACGTGCCATTGGAGGCGCTGTCGTGGCCGAGCCGCTCCTCCTGCTCTTCGTGGGCGAGCGTGCTGGTGATGGTATCCAAAATCAGGGAGGTCTGCGTCTTCTTGCCGTACAGGAAACGCAGCGCCTTGGTGGCCGCCTCGAGCTTTCCCTTGCGCGCCAGGTGGTACGGCGTCTCGGGGACCAGAAAGACGCCCAGGATCATCAGGCCCGGCCAGACCCATTCGCTGGCAAAGAGGACCTTGTACGAGGACTGGTCCATGATCGTGACACGGTCGAACGCCACGGACGCGCCGACAAGGTAGCCGAGGTTCTGTCCATTAGCATGAGCATGCGCAGAAGGTAGTTTGGTATGACAGAAAGACCTACCATGGTAAAAGTGTAGATCGAGAGGGCGATACCGCGGAATTTTATGGGCGCAATCTCGGCAATGTAGATCTGGCCAGCCGTCAGGGCCATGCCCAGTCCCAGGGCGTTGACCATCTTGCCGCCCAGAAACACGGGGCGCGTGGTGGCCGTGTAGACAACGGCGACGCCGGCCGCCGACAGACAGCCGGCAGCCACGAAAGCAGAGCGTCTGCCAAACCGGTCGGCGAGTGGACCAGCACCCCAGGCGCCAATACCCGTCATCAGCTGAGGCAAAGCATTCCACAGGGACTGCCAGTACGCCGGGACGACATAGGTTTCCCCCGCCAGGATGCCAAACTGCTCGACAAACGGCGACATGGACAGGCAGAGCGACAACGACAGGTTGTCAAAGCCGTACATGAGCGAGCCGACGTTGGCGTACAGACAGCACGCCAGAATCATGGGGTGGCGCCAGATGGTCTGCAGGATGCCGGGCGAGGCATCATCGTTTTCGTGGTTGTCGGCAGCAACATTCTGAGGGTCGGGAGTGGCCACAGCCACGGCGTTGTCTTGTGTGCCCATGGCGGTTGTGTTGCGTGTAAATTGTTGAAGATGGAGTTGTTTGTCGGTCTCTTGTCAAGTATCACGTCCCTCCATGATTACTTATATCAACATTGTGAGAGGACTTTTTCGATGGTCTGTCTCAATCGTCGTGCGGAGAGCCCCGTGGGGATGGGGTTGGCAGAATTCTGGGGTCAGTCCAAAACAGACAACATCTCCAATCTTTCCAAGACTCCAATCTCCACAAAACGTCGTCTCGAGGGGAAAGGAGAACAAAACGCGGCATGTGGTCGTGGACAAAAAGCAGCAAAAACGCTGTCTCTAGTTCGTCAGTTTGCTGTAAAATCCGGCATGTGGTCCAGACTTGTCGGAATTTCCGGCTTGGCTCGGCCTTGGAGGCCAGGGCTAAACGTGGTCAAAGTGGAAAAAGGCTGCACTAGTCGGTGACAAGATGGTGATAAATAGACCACGTCGTCGCTCTTTCGACCGAGCCTTGCGAGGCGGCGACGTGCAGGAGATTGATGCCACGAGACAGGGCGAAGCTAGTCCTCGTTTGTCTTGGACATGATCTGCCAGGGTTGCATTCGTGCTCAATCCTCGCAGCCTTCTCGCCCGAGACATTGTGTGCAACCAAACAAAAGTCAGAATGCCCCGATGTTGACGAACCGGGTACGCAACTGCCGGCGATCTCCACTCCATCTTGGCGGCACTTTTAGTGCATAAATCTCCACCTCGACAACGACAAAGAAAGAGAAGAAACACGGCCAGATCCGAGTGGACCACATGAACACAGCTGGAGACAAGTCGGAAAATCCGAGTCTTCGAGTCGTTTCCTGTGCTCGAGTCAACTACATCTCGTGAAACACCTGAGCTCATGTTGACAAACGTCGGTGCAACAATGCAGCGACCCTCGATCTGAGAAAACAAACGGGTAGTCGCAGCAGCACATCGTCTCGTGTCCTCGGTGTGAATTGTATCGAGTCTTTGTCGGGTCAGTGTCGAGTCTGCGTCGACGATTGTATCCATGATCACTTCTGTCCACATCCGAAACCGATAACCACATGACACGGTCGTGTACACCTTGTCTCAATTGATATAACGTCAGTGTTCTATTGCGATCTCGATTCGGAGTCTATCCCCAATTTGCCAACAACGAGATTGCCATCATGACTTTCCCCAAAGCTGCCAACTGGATCTGGCTCGACGGCTTCGACGACGCTGCCGCCGCCGGCCAGTTTGTGCTGTTCCGCAAGACGTTTGACTTGTCGGCAGTCCCCGACCAGCCTGTCACCATTCGAGTGTCCGCCGACACGCGCTACCGCCTCTTTGTCAATGGCAAGAGTGTCAGCTTCGGGCCGTGCAAGAGCTACCTCGAGCACTGGTACTATGAGACGGTCGACGACATCCGCCGGTACCTCAGAGAAGGCCGCAACGTCATCTCTGCCCGCGTGCTGCGCTTCTCCAGCACGCACCCTGGTTGCATGTCCATGATCCGGTCGGCGTTGCCGGGCTTCATTCTTGCTTGCACATCCTCGAGCGATGCGTTTGAGGACATCTTCTCCGATCCATCGTGGAAGGTGACGCAGGACAAGTCGGTCGCCCTGGTCGACGAGAACGACTGGGATTTCCGGTTGGGGCCGCAGTTTCTTAGTCTCAACGAGAATGTGGATGGGCGGGAGGCATTGCTGGAGTGGAATTCGCCAGACTTCGACGACAGCAAGTGGTCGACAGCCGTGATCAAGACAGCACGACGGAAAATGTCGCCTCTGCTGCACCCGCACCGACTGGTCCCGCGCAACATTCCAGCCTTGACGGAAGACTTTGGTCGGTTTGCAGGTGTGACAAAGCAGACGGGCGCTGTCTCGAGCAGCGACTGGACTGGGCTGTTGGCGTCGGACGCCCCCGTTGTCGTCCCGGCCAACTCGAGGGTTGTCGTGGATATCGATGCAAGTGTAAGTATTTGTCGGATGTCCGGTGGAAAGTTCGATTGTCCTGTGGAAAGAAGAAGAAGTTAGCGAGATGTCTCTTTGTTCTTATGCTGACATACCAGGGACACACGACTGCATTCATCGACCTGGCCTGCGCCTATGACGGTCCTGCCGACCAGGCCCCGATAGTCCAACTTCTGTACTCCGAGTCGTACGAGACGCCCATGGTCGAGGGCCAGATGCGTCTCAAGAGCAACCGTTCCGATCATGTAAATGGCGAGCTGTACGGGCCGAGCGACACATACATTCCGCACTCTGGTGAGAACCACTACTCACCCTTTTGGTGGCGCACCTTCCGGTACATTCGCCTGTCGGTGACGACAAAAGACCAGCCTCTGACACTAAAGTCGTTGACGAACCGGACCACCCACTATCCGTTGGAGGTGACGGCGACCATCAAGACACCGTCTCCCCTGTATACCAACCTGTGGGACATCTCTCTCCGGACCCTCCGCAACTGCATGCACGAGACGTACGAGGACGGGCCGTACTATGAGCAGAACCAGTTTGCCATGGATGCGCGCAGCCAAATGCTGTTCACATATGTTGTGGCACGAGATGACCGGCTGGCCCGCAAGGGTCTGAGGGAACTGCACGCGTCGCGGTGTCTTGACGATGATGGTCTAGTGTCGACACACTTTCCGAGCGCCGGCCGGGCCATCCGCATTCCGACGTTCTCGCTCTTCTGGATCTTGATGGTGCACGACCACATGGTGTTCTGGGGCGACGAGCTGCTGGTGCGCCAGTACTTGGGCGCTGTCGACGGCATTCTTCAGTATTTTGAGGAAAGGCTGGACGACGGTTTGGTGGGTCGCTTCGACGACGGCGAGTCCGGCGAGACGTGGGCGTTTGTCGATTGGGTCAATGCATGGATGACGCCCGGCCACGGGTTCCTGGGCATGGCCGTGCCGCCCACCTACTACTCCCATGGCGCCGCCACCATTCACAGTCTCTTGTATGCATACACTCTGCTGAAAGCAGCCGAGCTTTGCGTCTTTGTCGGCCGGAACGACACCGCCAAGGAGTACCGAGAGCGCCACCGCGTCGTCGTCGACGCCATCCGCCGGCGCTGCTATGACTCGGAGTCGGGCTTCTTCCTGGACGGCCCGGGCACACTGGACCAAAAGAGCCAGCACGTGCAGGTGTTTGCCGTCCTCGCCGATTGTTTGACCGACGAAACGGTCGGCGCCACCGACCTCATCACCAAGTCCCTGCTGCACGCCGACGACCACGGCCTCGCCAAGGCCACCATCGCCTTTGGCTTTTATCTCTTTAGAGCCGCCAGCCAGGCGGGCGTCCAAGTGTACAACGACTGCTGGCCCACACTAATAAAACCCTGGCAGGCCATGATGGACCAGAACCTGACGACCTGGGCCGAGAGCGAGCTGCCGAATGCACGCAGCGACTGCCACGGCTGGGGCTCGACGCCACTGTATGAGATCGTGACGGAGGTGCTCGGAGTCGAGTGCAGGAGCGAGGCCTACCTGCGCAAGGTGGTGGGCTCGAGCTCGAGCGACAGCGAGGCCTCAAAGGTTCGTGTCAGCCCTCGGCGGGCATTGATCGAGGAGATCAAGTCGACGGTCGCAGTGGGAGGGAGTATCGGAGGCAACAAGGCAGTGGACACTCTGTCGGTAGGGTGGAAGGCTGGGGAGGAGGTGGCATTGTCGGCATCGAGGGCAGGGCAGGTTGTCGAGGTCGAGCTGGAGAACAAGTCAGAATGGGAGACGAGGACTCTGTGAGGTCATAGGGGTGATAGATACAATACTGCGTAGAGCATAGGCCATAGGCAATATGCAATAAACCAGACATTGCGAATAAACAACTGCTTTTGCTGTGCTGGTGCTTGGCTGAATGCGGCAGTGAGCTCTGTCGAGCTTCTTTGTTGTGATCCTGGCGTGTGGTTGGCCAGAATTTCGACAAAGGGGAAAATAATTCTGGCAGAGCTCGATTTCCAAAAATGGCCATTTTCCCTCTTGCAAGATTTATTCACTGACCAGTCACAAAATTCTGTCCAGGGAAGGAGACCAAATAAAATGTCGACAATTGGGAAGGTGCGCGTGGGTGCTGCCAGTCGAGGAAGGCACGATGTGGCCAGTCGGACCAGACAATGGAAAGAGCGAGGACCATCCCTCCACCCGCACCTTCCCTGGCCTTCCTCGACCAGATCAAGCCCTTGCCCTCGCGTTCCTTCCTTTCTCGAGGACTTGAACAGCAAACGCACAGTTTTTTTTTTTTTTTTTTAATGAAAGCTGCTGGACTCGAGGAGAAGCCCTACTGATCTTTTTTGCTGATTTGGAGCCCACAAGAAGAGGTCCAAAAACATATTTAACGCCCGTCCTCTCCCATCTCCTCCCACTTCTCTTCCCTTCTTTCTTTCTTCTTAATCACCAACCACTTTTTTGGTTTTTTGGCAGCCAGTAGCCTTCCCAAATCGTAAGTTGTCTCTCTGTCTCTCCCTTTTGACTTGCTTTTCTTTCCTTCCTTTCTTCTTCTCTTCAATAACTGACTCCCTCTCTACAACAGATGCGGGCGGACACCCGCAAGTCGGGAAAAGCCTGGGGCGGTTCCGGGACTGGTGTCGGAAGCGCTTCCAAGCGCTCTCGGCACCTCTAGCCAACTCCCGGAGCCGCCCGTTCCCTGGCAGTGAGGATGCCGTTAATATCCACGCCCCCGCGGGCTGGCCCCCCTAAAAGGTAGGTCATCTCACATTCTTTCCCTCTCATCTCTTCTGCCACTCGACTAACGCCTTTCCCCCCCACAGAACGCGTGCCCATATTATCATCCCGCTTGGAGATGGAGGGGGTCAAATGGCATTGATGAGTCTCAGAAAAGTCAAAGACCGGGACAAGCACTGCATGGTGCTTGTCCCGGCCCACCGCACAAAACTCCTGCGGCGGTGTCGGCCACATGACGCCGTGTCGCCCGCGTCCGGAATAAGGTGGCGGGTAAGTCTTCTCTCCTCGCCTCGCATCATCACTACATTGACCTTATGCTAACTCACATCAGGGGGGGGTTGTCGACTGCGGCGTACAACATCAACACTGGCGGGATTCCGTCGTCCGTTCACCATCGTGTGTGGAAAGTGGGGTGTAGAGTGACAGTTTTGGGGATCTGAGATATACCTGGATGGCTTCCTTTTTAGTTTAGTCTTGCATTTGCCACCTTTTTTTTTTATTTAATTTTTTCTGGCACTCAACTGTTCCTGTTCCATTCGTCGTGATCGTAGCTTCTCTCGTCGTACTTGCTTGCCCCTTCCATGCGAAATGTGATCTACCCATTGCACTATGTTTCTGCCGATACTGAGCTCGTCCTGTCCCGCTCCTATTGATATTTCGAGCCCTCCATCACTTTGTCAACATTTGTAGACTCGTAAACTCGTTGACATCGAGACGCGTCGAGGTCGTGATCTTTGTTGCCAAATCAGTAAATTGGTGGTGTCACGTGATACTCACAGCCTGCACTTGTGAGGTGCTCGGGTTGGAAGCCAGTCTCTGCTAATGCCACGAACAATATACTAGGAGACGACCTCTTTTTTCTTTTGTCTACCGTTTCGTTCTCGTATTATTCTTGTTTTTATTTCTTCCGTGTTTTATTTCATCAAGGTGCTTCGTTGGATTCATCAACTCCCACTAACGTGGCAATTTGTATGACGGTTTTATTTTATTTTATTTTCCTTTTTCTTTTTCATTTGGAATTTCCTTTTCATTCCAAGAAACCTTCAACAAATATTCGCAAAAAATTAGAAAAGAGAAAAATAAACAGAAATTAAACCTGGAAAAATACATGCGTCGAAAACAAGACACAGGAACACGAGTAGCCCAAACAAGCATTATGTGTTGTGTTTCCCTCTTGATCTCGCCCCAGGGCTGCAATGTTGCGTTGTCGTTGCTCTTCTCATATCGCAAGTTCAGTGGCCAATGAACAAAGCGCCTGTCAACAGCAGTGTACGACGTATGCATGAAAGCAGATTGTCCATTCTGAACAAGAGAGTAGACATTTTCCTACCCGGAGCCGAGAGAAGCGCATGGTAGCTGGCTGGACTCAGTCTTGCCCCAGTCAATTGCGTGTAAGATACGTCCCCCACCACTCCTTTGCTCGCTCACGATTCGCTTCCCAGTCTTTTCGCATTCTATTTTCTTTGTGAAATCAACTACTGCTTCTCCCGACAAGGAATACGCCCGCTAACACCAAAACACCAACAGCTGTAAAACGGCAGTGCTTTCAGGCTATTTTCTATTTTGGATTTTCTATCTCGTCCCAAGAATGCATTGGTCTATTTTACATTGTGGCCCAGACATCCTCTCCAAGCGCGAGTCTGTCAAAACATCAAAACATCAAACCCCGAGCCATTCCTTATCGACATCTATTACCCTTCGTCCTCGCCGTTTATGGCATATCCCATGAGCCGTTTGCTCCGGTGTCTCGGCAGACCCGACGCATCGACATCGGACGCCTTGCGTTTGCGGCCCTTGCCGACGGCTGATGGGCCCGGTTGCGTGTCTTGTTTGTCGACGGGCGTGCCGGCTTGATCAGCGTGCGTGTCGGCTGGTTCTGGCTGTTCTCGTCCACCGGGCCGCATCAGCTGGTCACGCAGGGCATACGCCTGTTCGCGCGCATGGTCTTGCAGGTTGTAGAGGGCGCGCCAGCTGGCCTTGAATGTCTCGTACGATTCTGTGAGGGAAGTCGACTGGACTAGGTACTGGTGGTATTCTCGGCCATCACCGGCGTCGACGTGGTCGACGTCTTGACCTTTGTTTTCGCCTTTGTTTGTGCTTTTGCCCCCGAACCCGTGAGACGGACTAGAATAATGCGTGTAGATATTGAGCCGATCCCCGTTAGTTGTAAATGTCCACACAGCCGTATGGCCCATCGGATTAGGCTGGCCGGCGTAGGCTAAGGTATGATCCCGAGCAAACACCATGGCCGCACCGGCGTAGGAGCTCTGCGTGGCCGCAACCCTCATATTGCCGCTGGGGTCTTTAAATTCGCCGGCAATGTGCGGCAAAGCCAGGCCACGAATCTGGTCCTTGAACAAGACCGTACCAGGTATTGACTCGAAAATTAGTAGCGGCCAAAACGCTGATTCTTCGAGACCTTGGACATAATACGGCTGCGGCGCCGACAACCCATTGTTAAAGCCAGCATTTTTAGGCATAGCGGTCCATGCTTGGTCGACGGCGTCTTTATAAGGCAACGAATAGTCTTGGAGCAACCGGTGCATCTTCCGCATAACCGTGGCTTCATTGTCTGCGAACCGCACATTATAAGCATACTCAGTATAGACGGATTCCGGCGGCGGCAGCTCCGAGTCCCGGGCTTGGTTGAGGCGTTGCCGCAGAGCATCAAGGTTGGCCGGCGGCCGCGAGGCGGCGACGTCAAGAATGCCGTTTTGCATGGCCACCCTATCAAACCCCGGCGCCGTTGCCGACAGAGCCTTGGTCGTTGTTGTCCCGTCGGATACGTCTGAGCCGGTGGACAGCTGGTCCGCGGCCAACGCATATTTCGTCGACCGATTTTCGTTCCTCGGGCCGATTTTGGCCATGTTACTCAGCTTGTTGAGGCGGGCGAGATTCTTGCGTGTTAAGAGCGTCGTAACGTTGTTGTTGACAGTGTCGTTGGCAGTGTCGTTTACTTCTCTGGCAGTGCCGCTGGCGTGGCCATTGGCGGCGTCGCTGATGTCTTTGCCTTTGCGTGCACTTCGTATGCGCGTGCTGCCAGTGGTTTGCTCGACCACACCCTCAATGGGAGTGTGCTTCTTGTTTAGGCGGCCCATGATATGATGATGAGGATGACAAGTAAAGATGGTTGGGTGGTAAGTGTTGTGCAGACTTTATTTTCTGGCCGTTCAACATCGACCATGTGGGCAAAGGCGGTCATAAATACTGTGAGGTTGCGGTTGTGACTGCGAGTACACGCAGAAAAAGGCAAGTGGCCGCATGCGGTGCATGCGGCTGCCAACCGTCGCACTAGGTGACGTTTTCGTCGATGGCTTAACGGACTGGGCTTTCTTTCACCCACAGGACAAAGACACAAGCGCGACAACACAGCAAGGGAGAACTTTTCATTCAATCGCCTACTATGCCATTTCTTCTTCTGTATCCGCGGTGCTCCTTCAATGCTGCAATGGCAGCCTCTCAAAGGTACATGTCCACACTCGCTCCACCCATTCTTTCTTTCGATAAAATGGGTAATTCTGTTTGTTTTTTTTCGGTTCCGTTTTCGTTTCAACTAATCAAACGGATTTCGGTCACATGCTATGCTAGCTCATATCCCTTAGCCAAACACCCAACAACAAAGAATGGCAGTTCAAAGAAGACAACGAAAAGTAGAAAGCAGCTGCATTGCAGCCCTTTCCGTGAACTGCCTTCAACGGGAGCAGCAGGTGCTTCCACAGGGGCCGCCGCTGCCTCCACAGGGGCCACAGTTTCTTCCACAGGGCCATCCACAGCCGGTGCAGCCTCAACTGGTGCAGCCTCAACTGGTGCAGCCACGGCCGGCGCGACCTCAACCGGCGCAGGTGCTGGCTCCGCGGCCGCAACAGCAACGGCCACTGGCGCGGGAGGGGGAATCGGCGCCGGGGCCTACAGTGGCTGCTACAGTGGCTGCTACAGTGGCTGCTCGGCGTCAATGTTGCACGGCAAGGCACTCTCGGTGCGGCCGGGCGAGCCGGCCTCGACGACGGGCCCGTCGGCGGTGTTAGTGGGCTGGGGCCCGGCAGCGTTCAGAGGCTTGCGGCCGTACACGACGTAAATGGGCTGAGTCTATGTTGGGAGATGTGGAGGGGAAGAAGATCAGAGCGAGTGCGAAAGAACGTGGCAGTGGGTGGACACGGAAGAACGCTACGGCGACGGCGAGCAACGGATGACAGGGAACGTGGGGGAGACAGGCATAAAGGCCAGCCCTCCAGAGAGGAGCGCTGTAATCACAGTGGCAGTGGGCAGCAGTGGTGGGTACACTCGACATTTGGTCGTCTTCCCTCCAGTGTGCCCTCCTGCTGCCCTTCCTCATGCCCTCTTCTTTTTGTCACTTTGTCGTCCGGGGTCACATGTCGGTAGGGCCCGGGGGAGGAGAGAGAGGAGAAGGAAAGTAGAAGAGAAGACGACGATAAGGAAAGAAGAAGAGAAGAAAAGAAGAAGAGAAGAAGAGAAGAAAAGAAGAAGAGAAGAAGAGAAGAAAAGAAGAAGAGAAGAAAAGAAGAAGAGAAGAAAAGAAGAAGAGAAGAAAAGAAGAAAGACGGCCAAGTTGACGCATCTGTCGACAGTCGGTCAGGTGTGCTGCGTATCGAGAGGAACCGAACGATACGTGAGGAACAGAGTTGGAAATGGAAAAAGGAGAGAAAAAAGATAGCGAAGAGAGAAAAAAGAAAAGGAAAAGAAAGAAAAAAAAATATGGAAGAAACAGGCCGGAAGAATAACAACACCAGAACGTGTTTGCAGCGTCGTTGCAGTTGCCCACGCCCACACAAAAGACAATGTTAACTCTCTTTTGCTCTTTTGCTCTTTTGCTCTCTTGTTCTCTCTTTCTACATAGCATCCTCCACCCTTTCTTCCTGCCCTTTGCGCCTTTTGTGCTTGTACGACACGACTGTCGCGTTGTGCATAACCAACGGCGGTAAGTGTTGCCGTTTCTGTTGTTTCGCTCTGCTCGACGGGCTGATTGGAGCAAACGAAGACAGCGTCGGCCATACCAAACACCAACTTACATTAGCTGTGTTGGTGTTGGTGTTGGTGTTGGCTCTCATTGGGGCCTTGACCAGCCTCTCCTCTTTTGTCATTTCCTCTCATTCGCTCGGCTGGCCTGTAGACGATATTTTTGACGGCTGCATCATCTCGACAAGAAATCGTCAGAGGCGTCAGAGGTCAGACGTCTTGGGCGTCCGAGACAACAGAAACGAGTGACGGAAAAAAAGGTCTCACAGTCGTCAAGGGCGCCAGTGGACACGGGCAGCCCATCTTGCCCTTTTTAGGCGCTCCCCACCGCACCTTCACTGCTGGATGCCTATTGGGATACGAATTGTGGCGTAGTCAAGCTGACTTGAGATGCATAAAAGTGCACTTTTGGGCGCCAATATTTGCACATTTGTTATGCAGCCACACACCGAATACAACATACACGCAATACAATCCGTCGCAACCATCACATGACTCTGCACTTTCCGTGAGCAGCCACATTCGCTACCAATCATCGACTTCAAGTTGCCGCCTTCCTTTCCAATGTTTCAAGGCGCCAGCAAGGCTTCTCCTGCGAACCGCCTTCCCGCCAAAATACCGTTGCGCCTTCCTGCCCGACTGCTCCTGCTCTCGACCGCACCGTACTTTGGTCCACCCCGATCTCGACATCTCCCAAGTTCAACAGCGTCGACGTTCAGCTCTAGGTCGACACATCTTCAACCCATTTCTGCTCCTTAAGACCGAAAGCAGGGACTTACTTGGGCATTGAGACGAGTCGCAATACGCCTCGACAGCAACAAGACGGTGCAGCATCCCTCCAAACCCGATCTTCTACCCGAGCCCCATTTTGTCGTTACACGACTAGGTTTACGACCTGTTCTTGAACTGGGCTTCATTTACGTTCTCCGTTATTTATACACGGCCATTGATCATTGCGTCTGGCATCCAAGGTGGCCCTCCGCATCAGCCCTTTTGCCTTTGCATGACACACTGCCTTACTACCTTGCAAATGAAGCGCAGGAGGAGCCCCGATTCTGGCGATGATGACGGACATCGATTTAGAAGCACGCAGAATGCATACGGGGAGAGCTCGGCTATGCAAAACAATAGCTCTGGTAGTGGCCAGCACGCGCATTTTGTTTCTGGAACACAGAACATTCGATACGAGACGAGCAGTCACGGTAAGTATCTGAGCTGATAGCTTGACCACATGTTCACGTACATTCCTATCTAACATAACATTCTTTCATGGTCAGATAGCAAAGAGAAACTCAAACAAAAACAGGACCGAATTATCCAGGAACTGAACGGTATACCATACAGAGAAGCAAAGGATCGAAATTCGGAACCAACGGAAGGCACTTGCCAATGGTTCATCAACCACGAGCGCTTCAAGACCTGGCGAAATATCCCCTCATCTAGCTTTCTTTGGGTGTCTGCTGAGCCAGGATGCGGCAAGTCGGTTCTATCACGATACCTCGCGGATACGATCCTGCGGGATGAAAACAGTACGATATGCTACTACTTTATCAAGGATGACTTCGAAGAACAAACATCTCTAGAAAATGCGCTTAAAAGCATTCTTCATCAGTTGTTTACTAAGCAACGATCCCTTTTAACTGACGACATTATCGCCCTTTACGACAACGGTTCCGGGTACACTTCAGGGTCCGTTAAAGATCTCTGGGAAATCCTTATATCGGCATTATTTTCGAGACAGAAGACACAGAACCACACACGGCAGATTGGTTCGCAACTGGAGGCCGGAGAACAGCCGCACAGCATCATATGCGTCATTGATGCGCTGGACGAGGCCGACGCTGCATCTGATTTTGCTACGTGCATGTGCAAGCTATTCTCTAGCGATACGGGACTTGAATCACCCAGTAACTTTCATTTAAAGTTTATTGTGACGAGCCGACCATATCCTTCCATTCGAAGACTTTTCCAGCCAATATTGAATGGCGTTGGAAACACCATTCACCTGGATGGGGACGGAGACGACGAAAAAGACATGATCCAGGACGAAGTCAGCATCTACATTGATTCCAAAATCATAGAGCTGGACGAACATTTCTCACTTTCAGAGGATTCGAAAAGCTGTCTATCGAAGGCGCTTAAACGCACTGCGCATCGCACATACTTATGGGCATACCTCACGCTTGATCTAATCAGATCAGAGTTGGAGGACAATGATGAGGCAGAAATTGGCCAAATGACAAGAAGTCTTCCACCCAGTCTTGACGATGTCTACGATCGCCTCTTATCTAAGAGCAAGAACCCCACCAAGGCAATGAGATTGCTGCACATCATCGTAGCAGCTACCAAACCGCTATCTCTTGGAGAGATGTACATTGCTTTGTCCATGAAACCGGAACATACAGCAAACGGCCTGTCAGACACATCTCCAATGTCTGAAAATTGTCTTCCTACATTCCACGAGAAATGGTTTCGAGACCATCTAAAAAATCTCTGTGGGCTATTTGTGACAGTTGTCAAATCCAAGGTCTACCTGATCCACCAGTCCGCATGGGAGTTTTTGATCACCACTGCCCCCGACACAAATCGGACCGATATGGGAGAACCCAAATGGAAAGCATCAATTCCACCAAGCGTGGCTCACAAAACACTTTTTTACGCATGTGCCAAGTATTTGATGCTAGACGAATTACACGAATCATACTTGGAAATTCGCGATGTCTTGTACAGCAAGTTCTACTTACATCTTCTTTACGACTATGCGGCAAAAAACTGGCTTCACCATTTCAAAGAGTCTCATATTCAAGAAGATGTAGAATTGTTGGCGAAGTTGGTTCAACCACCCAGCAAACACAACGGTGAGCTGCCATACTGGTTCAAGATCAGTTTACATTGGATCGAGGATCGAGCCTACTCTGAACTGGTAGGAAATTACGAAATTCTCTCTCATCAAGACGATAGTTTCCTTCCCAGCTCTGCGGGCCTTATTGTTGCTTCATATTGTGGCCTTACCAAAACGGTCGATATTTTTTTGCAGGATCCCACCACATACTCTCTTTTGACAGGCAACATGGCATTTAGTACGTCACTGCGTGTAGCAGCAGAAAGGGGACATGCTGGCATAGTGGAGAGACTATTGCAATGTCTATTTCGGGGAGATCCCAATGGTCACTACTTCGAGTCCACGAAGGTTATTCTTCATGGGCAAGATGGAATTGGAAAACCTGCTTTGTACTGGGCAGTTAACAAGAAACACACGCACGTTGTTCGGCTACTTATCGAAGCTGGCTCCGATCCCAATTGGAGAGAACGTTCTAGTTACACACCACTGGAGCTGGCAGCTAGGAGAGGGTACGAGGATATCCTGGAAACAATATTCGGGTTCGAAAAACGTGATAGCGGCCGTCTCTCTGAGATGTATCACACTGCCCTTAAGTCAGCAGTGGAAGGAACTCAGTTAAGCTGTGTCAAATGGTTGCTCGAGCGTGGCGCAAGTACTCGTGGAGAACGGTTTTGTATTCATATAGCGCCAGGAATTGTGTATGAAGATGAAGATATAGATCGATGTGAGATCGAAGATCTACTTCTTAGCGCTGGTGCTTCTGAGGTAAATCTTTTGCCTCTTTATGGTCGAGTTTATGCGTTTTAAACTTTGGAAATACTATTTACGACGAGATTAGTTCAAAACAAAAGTGTTCACGGCACAAAGTCAACGAGGGTGAAGGATGGCTGAAATGAAATTGAGGTTTGAGCCTCAGACCGAGTTGCTGTACTCGTGCCACGCGCCAACACCACGGACACCGGACAGTAGTTTTCGTTGTACAATCGGCGGCAGCGTTGGCATCAGTAATGTGTTCCGTTGATCCATAAACAACCAGCCTTTGGTTGGATGCGGGTCACCTTTTTCTCCAAATATATGAAGAAAAAATTGTGCATGTGCATGTTTTCCTTGAGCCAATCAGAAAAATCTGCCACTGGACAGATTTAGTTTCTGCGTCGACTGTGTTGACAAAAAGAGAAAGAGCGACTGTTCTGTCGAAAGAAGAAGGAGCGGACGGTGCTTCGTTGCTGATTTGGGAAGTGGAGCTAAGGTCGTACACCTTCCTCGCCCGGATGCAAAAAGAGTTGCCCCCCTCCCCTCTTCTCGACAGAATTTTCTTCTTCTCTCTTCCTTCTTCAAGCCAAAAAAAAAAAGAACTTCTCCCTCTCCTTCCTTCGCCAACTCCAAAAGACACTGACCGAGATCATGCCTCCTCTTGTAAGCTACAGCTTTCCACACATGGTTCTCAAATCACACGACACCCACAGTTCCTTTGCTAACCCAAGTCCCTTCACTCCTTCCATAGAAATATTCTGTCGAGCTCGTCATACCTCGACGCCGACCGGGACACTGCGCAAGTACCTGAACTAAGTAAGGTTGTCTCTCGGCACGGAGAATGCAATAATGGTAAGTTCTCTACTCTGACTTTTGACTCACTTCTGCACCTGGATGCTAACCGTTTCAATCACAGGAGAGCTTAAAGACTCTACATATTTATTCCTAAAAAAAGGGCCGCCGACTTTGGGTTGGGAGTCAAATCCCAACCCCAACCTCAATCTCAACCGAGAGAGAGAAACTTCGGCTGCCGCAGTTGCAGCATGTCCATCAACCGCAACCTCATGGTGGTTGGGGTTGGGGGCAACCTCAACCTCAACCTCATGGTGGTCGGTTCCCTGTTACTTCGGCCACGGCCCTGGTATGGTAAGTCCCAACGGCCAAGGCCACTGCCCATACCGAGAACTTTCACAAACAAACGGACTGTGGTCTAACGCGACTCACAATAGATAGAAATGCCTATCAACCGCAACCTCATGGTGGTTGGGGTCTGCAATCGCAACCTCAACCTCATGGTGGTTGTCGGTCTGGCTGCGCGGGCGTCGTTTACGACATCATTTCGACGGTGACCTCGAGGTCTGGACACTTTGCTCACGGCTTCGGCCGTGCAGCCACAACCCCAATCTCAACCTCGTGGTGATTGGGGTCTGCAACCGCAACCTCAATCTCATGGTGGTTGCTGGGCGGGTGTTTGTCAACTTCGCTCTGTGTCAAATACGGACCATACAGCCATAACCTCAATCTCAGCCGCCACGGTGGGTGCGGGGTTCAATCGCAACCCCAACCTCATCGTGGTCGGCCTTGGGAGGTTCTGTTGGTGCTCGGCGTCCAGAGACAGGACATCTCGTCAGTCCAGGCCCTGCGCAAGTGGACAGATGTGGGTTGTGGGCTGCAAGGCCCCTACCCATGTCTTCTACTTCCGCGACGGTGTCAGCGAAGGCCAGTTTGCCCAGGTGATGGAGTTTGAGGTTGGCCAGCTGAAGCACATCTTCAGCTGGCTGGCTCTGGTCCTGAACCTTACTTTCGGAGTAGAGCTTGAGACTGTCCTTTGCAGCACATCTTTAGTTATTTGGGACTTGGTGCCGCAAATTGATGGTTTGACTGGCTGATGAAGTATAGGGTGGATGGCTGTGGAGGTTATGGAACACAATGGTAGTGGGTTGACTGCGAAAGGGGATGGTTTGAGTGCCGGGATATTTTACTTTCTTGCTGGATCGGTATTTCTACGATATTCCCTTTGTTGTTCGGGATTAAAAGCATTGCCGCTTTCGGCCTGATTCAGCTTTGACTAGGGCTCGGGGTTTGCCACACAAACCAGTTTAGATCACATCTTCTTTGAGTTTCCTACTGCGTCGTTAAGCTCAAGGATCATTTATCTCCGTTCATTACACTGGAACTGTTGTTTCTCGGTAGATGCTGTGACCATATGTGACGCGCCTTATGATGCTTGATGCAGTTATTCTGTTTGTGATCTGAGTGTACGCGATGTTTCTGCTGATGCAGTACCTCAAACGCGTCGAGTCGAGTCACGAAGGGACCGGGCACAGAACGAGGCAACTGTACTCGACTGGGCTTGACGCGTCAGTCCTTGTTATTGTTTTTGTTTTGGACTCGACGCGAGCAAACGCACAAGTGGCGAGAAGATTCCGACAGTTGCAAAAGGGGAAGGAGCGAGCACAAGTGTGCTTTCCGTTTGCCCAATTAAGTGGCTATCTACACACCGTCATATTTTACCACCCAAGCACAACCAAAACCAGCAAGGCTGCGTCAGTCGTCTGGGACGTCCACCGTCTAAACAATCGAGCCACCTGATGTTCTAAAAGCTGTAAAAGCTGTAAGTGGTATAAGTGAATGTATCATCCTGGATGAAGAACAATGTCGTGCACGAAAAACACCGGATCAGTTCCAAAGTAAAGGCTAAACAAAAATAGAATGATGGTAAATGTAGCAACTAGATCATCTGTTAACCTTGGGTATCAAAAGGGCTTCATGTAAATCATATCATCATGTCCGTGCCCGGCATGCATTTGCCCAGGCCAAGAAGTTATTCCAACAGCAGCGCCGTCAACTTGCGACTAAATGTCCTTAAAGTCCATGCAAATGTACTTTGCATATTCAACTAGTTGTTGGCTCATCCCAACGCCCTCGCCATAGGGCTTGCTCATTGCCTGGTCGTGCAGCAGTGTCTGCATGGCCTCCCCCAAGACGTTCATGCGGCGGTTGATGTTGGCCATGCGCCGCCACGTCGCTTCCAGCGGGTGGATGCGGTGGATGACGAACCGGTGCCGGTCCCGGCGGAAGCGTGCCCACTCGTCGCCGTTGGTGTCCATGGCCTGGAGCAGGCGCATCACAGTTGTCCTCACAATCACGTGCAGGCTGTCCGCGCCATACCCGTTGCCAATGACACCAAAGCTCACGAACTGGCCCTCGTGCTGGCAACAAAAGGCGACCAGGCTCCTGTCGAGCCGAAAGTCGATGAGGCGGTCTTGGGCATCGTCAAAGTCGAGCGGGTCGGTGGGGCCGGGCCCGCTGACGGTGTCCATGTCCTGGAGGGTGACGCGTGGGCAGTGGACGCAGCGGACGTCGACGGCGTTCATGGCGCCGCTGCCGCCCAAGACCGTATTGACCTGTTGGGCGCGCAGCTTTTCGTCTTCATGGGCAAGGATTTCTTGGATTTCTTGGATTTCTTTGATACCGTCCCCGCCACTCTCCTGCTCCCAGGGCTTCGGCTTCGGCGTCTTAAGCGTCTTAAGCGTCTTAAGCTTCGGGGGCGACCCCGCGAGCCAGGGCTGCTCGGCGGCGGCGGCCATGTGGGCGCCCCATCTGGTGTAGGCGTCGTACATGAAGAGGCGGGACGTGCGGGTGGCGCCCCAGAGGCCGCGGTCGTGCATGAAGATGAGGGCCTTGTTGGACTTTCTGCAGGCCACGCGGTAGGCAACATTGCGGCCGCCCAGCAGCTCCCAGTCTTCCTGGGTCGGGAAGAGGGATGCGTAAAAGTGTGCGCACTGCGGCGGGCCGGCGACGCGCGCAAAGATCATGTACTGGATCTCGGTGGGTAGACTGGTAAAGGTAGTTTTCTTTGCTTCTTGCACCGTCTCTTCTTTCGCCGCGTCTTCTTTTGTCATCTCTTCTTTCGCCGTGTCTTCTTTTGTCATCTCTTCCTTCGTCGTCCCTTCTTTCTCTGCCCTATTTGTTTTCTTTGTTGTGGTTGTCTTCTTCGGGGCACTTTCGATCGCAAAGTTTGCTCCAGTCTGCAGCGGACGATACTGCCGGCCAAACCCTTGGATGTGGGCCAGCGTCTCGTATTCAATTCTTAAATACACCAGGGCGGCCTCTATGCAGGCAAGTCCGCGATTCAGGCCGCCCCAGCCGCCTTTGGCGACCCAGCTGGCCACGTTGACGTTCCTGCCAAACTTGTACGCTTTGAGCGCCGCCGGGAACGCGTTATCGATCATGCGCAGGAGACGGAGCACCAGCGCCTCCATTGTAGAGCGACACACAAACTCTCGGTACACCGACAGCTTGCGGTTTCCAATCTCCATATCCCACCCCGTCGGGAGTGGGTCGGCCTGCCAGAATTTCCGGCTCTCCAGCTCCGTGAAGCCCCTGACACGCCGGGCCAGGAGCCGGAGGTGATCGATGCTCAGTTGGACCGATTCGTGCATGAACATCTTGATCTCCTGGAACTCCCCCTCCCCGGCCCGCACATCCACGTTGATCTTGTCGTACTTGTCGTTCTCTTCCGTATCGTCGCGTAGCCGCATCTCGGCGCAGGCTTCGCTCCACGCGCGCTCCCGTTCATAGCCGTCTGTGATCCACCGGGGGATGCCGCCGGTGTAGCCCTCCGGTATTGTGTACATCAGCCGAGGCGATTCTGATTCTGATTCTGGTTCTGGCAGAGGCGGTGGGGGCACCGGGATTAAGTTGACCCCGGCGTATCTCTCTCGCAGTTGCCGCACGTAGAAACTTTGGGCGGGCCCGCCGCCAAAGAGGCTCTGGGAGATCTCGGTGGGATCCACCGTAAGAGATGTCAAAAATGACACGGTACGGTCAGAATATTTAATAGGCATGTTGAAGGAGGTGATGTCGAGATTTCGACGTGTCGAGATGTAAGGTCGATGGAGATGGTGTACTTGGCTGTAAATGGTAGAAGATCAACTACAAAGGATGCATTCATGGGATGGGGGTTGAAAAAAGAAGAATAAAAAAGTTGCAGAGAAGGACGAATAGATATGATAAAGAAGCAAGCTCTCAAAGATGTGCGGGAGAAAAAACGACGGTAAAGGCAAATGTGTGCAAGCCTGGCGCCTGGCGCCAGGCGCCAGGCGCGAACAGATGCACTCAGTAATATGTCGTACAGTGAGTACAACTAAAAATGCTAGTGCCCACAAAAAAATTGTATGAGCAAATCGCCAAATTAGGAAATCGCCAAATACGCTGCCAGCCAATCAAAATCAACACACCGTGCACAGGAAAGGGGCTAACAGGTCACCAAATCGGCTGGTACATCCACCAACCATCCGAACGATCAGGCTGTACGTTTATCCACGTACAGATCACTTACAGCATTTAGAAATCTAACATCACTTACAGGACTTGCAGCACTTACAGCATTTACAACACTTACAACATCAGGTGGCTCGATTGTTCGGATGGTGGACGTACAAGACGACTGACGCAGCCTTGCCTCTGCATGTTCACTCTACCTATTATTATTCATCATTTGTGCCGGTTTTTTGTTTGACCTCTTTTGTGCACGACTATTTTTTTCCTGTTCACGTCACCATTTTTGTCGCCTTCTCTTTTTGGCAGCCTCCCTCCATCGCTCCTTCTCTTTAAGACTGTTCACCCACCACTGTGTTTCCCATTCACTGGCCAATAAACGGACGGCACTTCAAGTTGGCCATAATCGCACACTTGCCTCCCTCTTTCCTCTTTTCCCTCGTTTCTCCTCTACTTTTCGACGTTCCATTTTCTACCACATCCACAGCTCTTTCTCTACCGTCAACACAGAGCTACTCATCGACTATCATCTACGCAGTTATACCAACTATCTATTTCCAAGCTACTCCCTTCACATACACTGTCCTAGCCAGCACTTTGACCATGGCACTCAAGCGTGCGGCCGAGGCCCTCATGGAGGACGATCCAGCCTTCGACGGTCCAGTGACTATTTTCTCCGACAGCCCGCCTCTCCCTTCCTCCGGTTATGACCTCGCGCAGATGCCCGATTTTCTGCTCAACATTCAGCTTCCCGCCTACGTCCCATATCAAAACTGCCCTGAGGCAGACATGGATGACGATCCAACTTACGACCCTTCAGTGACTACTCTCCACGACAGCCCGCCTGCTACCCCCGTTTATGATGTCACTGCCATCACCCCCGAAGTAGACGCGCAGATGCCCCGCTGGCTCAGTGTTGAGCTTTTCGGCTACACCCAGCCTGAATACCGCCCTGAGGACGACATGATCGTGACAGACGACGAAGAGAGCGACTCGACATTAGTGGAGGAGACCGACGAGGGCATCAACCAGTACGGTCCTCTGAACTCTCCTCCCGCCGAGATCACCTCAGAGGATACAGCTGTTTTCAACGGCCGAGGCCGCGTCGAGGCCGATTTCGAGAGTAGCCGCCTGGCTCTTATCCGCCCCAACATCCTGCCGTTTGTTCGTGGCGGCCTCGCCGCGCTCTACCAGTTCATTTCTCTGTCGACCGGCGTTCGCCACGAGTCGACGGAGCGCTTCGGCTTCCGCGGCGAAGGTACGGTGACGTTTGACGAGCGCACGTTCAAGTTCGAGTTTGAGCCCAGCCGCGCCCCGGATTTCCACCGTCGCATATGCCGCGGCGCCTTTGCGGACCACTTGAGCTACTCCCCGGACCGTTTCTACAACCCGAGCGAAAACCTGACAGACGACGAGAAGGAGCGCGAGCTCCAGTTCCCGGACGCCATGTACAGCTGTGCCCGGACACTCGACGAGGCCGACTTTGACATTGAATCGAGCTTCCACAAGCTCCGCCTCACCAAGGAGTGCTGGGACCGGGCCCGCCAGGCTCTGTCTGGAGAACGCGTCCGCCGCGTGGTTGCCAAGCGCGATGCCTATGAACGGGCGCTTGCCCTCCACGCGCGCGAGACCGAGGAAAACGACGGCAACCCCAAGGGCGAGAGCAATGCTGTCGTGCACAATGCTGTCGTGCAGGAGGACACCGCTATGACCGGAACCTCCTCGACCCTGCCCTCTATCGACTTTAACAACCTCCCAATTACTGCCGACATGCCCCTCCAGCTCCGCATCGTCCTAAAACATCATCAGAAGCTCCCGGCCAACGTCCAGCGCAGCAACACGCCTACCCTCCTGGGTATGCCCGACGAGATTCTGCAGCGAATCTTCCACCACGTCATCGACCTGCCCAAGTGTAAGGATCTTTGGCGGTCGGGACACGACCTGTGCGGCGCGCCCCTCGCTCCTCTGCCTGGCGAGAACGACGAGCATGCCACCCCTGAGCGCCTTCGCGCCCGTGTGGTGCGCTTCTCCAATATGCCCACCCGCCAATTCATGGCCGACCACGGCCTTTGGACCACCAGCCGCCGCCTCCGCCAGCTCATGTTTGAGCGCTACACCGTCTGGGGCCACAGCATCGAGATGGAGATTGAGGCTGCCGCGCGAGCCAACCCTACCAAGGACGACGGCGTCCTCCGACCCAAAGATTACTGCCACCACCGCCCTGACCCGGAGGACTGGCGGAGCGGACAATGCATGTTCCTCAACAACGCATTCTACCACCAGCTGGCTTGGACAAACAGCGATGTGCGGAGAATGCAGCGTCGTGTCCTCGGCATTCGCGTGGGCAACCACGGCGCCGCCTACGAGACCGACCCCAAGTACCTGGTCCAGCTCGAGGACAACGAAGTGCCCGAGGAGGCGAAGCAGGCTCTGGCGACTGCCCACAGCCAGTTCAAGCAGATTTGAAGGTCTGGACGGTAGATACAACATGACACGATCAGGGACGAGGCACGATTACGAGATTACGGGAGAACGGATAGGAAAAAACGGATGGGAACAAGTTTGTCTGCTGAATGCTTCTCAAATCCGGTGGTACGGAGGCGAGCACGAAGTTTTGTCAGCTGGTTATATGTTGTCTGGGAGATTTGCGAATGAGAAAGCTCGCATCGTTTACTGTCTTTCAAAAGTCTACTGTATGAGAGAATATTGGTTGCAATATTGAAGGGAAGGTGTCAATGGGACAAGGCATATGAAGGAGGCGAATCTTTGAAGCCGAATCTATTTCCACGATCTGGAACGAGCAATGAGATCGAGCCAACCTCGGCGTACAATATCAAAACAAAACAAAACAAATACAACAATAAGCACAACGGAAAAGTGACTGTCTGCGAGGTGACATGAATATATTTTACATTGTGCTTGCTTCATGATCTATGACGATTGCTGAGCATCTCATGCTTTGACGTGCTGAACCTTGTCCTTTGTTGTGTTTCCTTTGATTCGCCGCATGATCTGAATGGCAACAATAGATGCTGTCCATGGCCGTGTATAGCCACAAGGCTGTTTGCGAATCTCGAACAATACAATGGAGCATGCGCCAAAACGAGGAAATCTTAGCATGATGACGGGCTGCCTCGAAGGCAAGCGAGCCACGGTGGTTATCAATGATGGTTGTCGCTTTTAGCCCTGTTAGTGACATGCTCGCTATTGGCTTTGGGCTACGCTTTCATCTTACCTTCGAACAATAGTGACGACCATGGACCATTGTCCATGAGCTTTCCATTGCACATATTTCACATTCAATTTAAGACGTGCCTCTCGTTGACTTCCTTTGCTACTATTGTTGCTTTCCAATTGTCTGTTGCTGGTGAAGGCCACGTGTAGTTTGGTACTGGGGGGCTGCTTTGCTGGCTCGCTGCCGCGTCTTCTCTCCGCCGCTAATTCTGCCACATCACTCCGCTTTATTTTCGTTTTGATCTTTCTTGCCTTTACTTCTATCCTCTCCTATCGATCACTTTACCTTCACCAGCATCTCGACGGAAGACACAGTGGTCACAGCCACTCCATGGACCCCCTTAACATATTTATTCTCTTCCCTACATCTTTGGCCCTTACTGGTTCTCGCCCTCTTTCTTCTCTCTTCCTTGCACATCCTTGGCTGTTTTGGCTTTTTGCTACCTCGGCGTCGTGTCCTTTTGGCATTTTGACAATTTTGGCAGGTTGGCTTTTTATCTTCTCTTCTCCCTCTTGTCTTGTTTTGATTGCTTCATCTTCACGGGTGGGCCCGCTTCGACAAGGAGAATTTGTCCGCCCCCGACAGGAAGAACGAGGACTACGATTTCTCGCGAGACACCGAGTGTCAACGGTGACCCTGATGGTACTTTCGTCACCCCCTCCGCTTCCATGCTGGAGATGTGGCAGCGGCGCCAAACAACGCCTTGAACATCTTCCACGCCGAGGAGCGGATTGCTCGAAAGCGGCGGAATAAGACCCGCGACTTCTTCAGCTTCTTCTGCCTGGGCAATGGCAATGACTCGCTGTTTGACAATGGCGGCTACGGTGTCAACCAGATGGACTTCCGCACCATTGTCGAGAATGGAGACTTACTGCTACACTTTACGTGCAAGTCCACGTCCGGATCGTTCCCTGATGCGTCTTCCAATGGAGCTCTGCTGGGTGTGGTGGAAGTTCGTTTCTCGGCACAGAACTGCCGCCAACTATGTCAAGCACTTTGACGAGGAGTTTGCACAGGAAATTCGGGAGATCACCGGGCAGACGACCGGTCTCTAACCAGCTCGACGATGAATGTAAGTATTCACCCCTTCCCGCACACGACGAGATCCAACACCTACTCACACAGACAAAGTAGGAGATGAACTTTTGTCCTAGCCGGCCACCCTGTCAAGAACAACGACAACAAGATCGAGAAGACCGGATCCACTACAAATATTCGAGCGCCTTCAAGAGAAGTCTGGGCCCAAAAACAAGGACACGGAGAAGGATGGCCTGTCGTTGGTTACTTGTTATATATGGTGGGAGTGCTCGCGCTCTTCGCCGCCGCACAATGTATGACCCAAGCACATGACCACGCCCGATCTTCTTCGGAAGACTGGGAGGTGGATGCCTTCGGGCTATTTAAATCGATACTACCTCCTCACGATACAAGGAGAGCTTCCCATTCTGGAGAATCATGGGTGGGGGCTCCCCGAGTATGCAAGGCTTTTGCCCTGTCTTTATGAAAATGGCAGCAGTCGACAGCCGTCGAGCCCAAGATGATACCATGGCCCCGGCTTGGTCAAGTTAAGTTCTTGACACAGCTCAAGGATCAGCAGAAAAACTACCCAACGACATCGATCCCTCTCCAAGTCTTGCTCTCGACATCGACCCTTGCCTACGCATCCTACAAGCCCATCTTCACGAGCCCCTCAGTCGAAAGCATGGCCGACAAGTACAATAACCCAGAGCCTCTGCGGACCTTTACGGGCACCAAGGAGAGCATCGTGGCCGACGCCACGGCCAAGGTCATCCGCGACAAGACCCGGTACATCCTCGACAATTTCCTCCCTCCGTTGTGGACCATGCTGGAACTAATGAATGAATAAAGTATAAGAGGAGGCAGCTGTCAAATGAAAAAGCAACTGGAGATATGATCGTGGTGTCGGCCAGAGTCGACTTCTGTCCAGCGGCGGTCTTGGGCCCAATGGCAATCTTCGGGCTCCTCATGGTGGGTGTCAGGCAGGCCAGCGTGCCGTGGCATGGCCCAGTGGCGGTGAGGTGTTCGATGCCCGCCGGTGTTTAGACGGTCCCACGCGCGCATGTGCGGACCGTGCTGGAACTAAACGGTTATGCAAATACCAGACGGCCCCGCTAGCCGGTTGCCTGGCACGCTGAGGACGAGAATGATGACGCTGGTGACGAGAAGTCGTTTTACGAGGACGGGCTTTCTGATGACGACGGGCTCATCTGTGCCTGATGATGCTGGGTCAGATGGTAGCTAGTTCCGTCGTGTTGCCCGTGTCAAGAACGTCCTCTTCATCACCAACTGGCTCAGCGCCCTCGACCCTGACCAGCTCGACGAATCGCCGGACCTCGTTGAGCCAGTCCCATTGCGCCCGGCACGTGCTGAGCGCATCGTGAAGCTCCCACCACTACAATAAATTTATTCGGGATCTCAAACGGCACTGTTCGTGGACATCCAAAACAAGCACCATTATGAGATCTGTCGCCGCTTCGGACGAGGACCTTTCATTTCGTTGATTGTGAGTCTAGGATCTTGTTGGATAATCAAACTTGTATCATGCACTGACAGTTATTTTCAGCAACTCGTCCGCCGACTTCTACAAGCCCGACCGACCCTCTCCTCCTCCTCCCGATACATTGATTCTCCATTTGCAGAGTCTTCGCTTGTTGACCCGCACAATTATGGCTTCGCTCGACTCGCTTCACAGCAGCGAGCTCGCCAGAAAGAGGACACATGTCCTGGGTGCTGGCGGTTGACAAAGTCGCCGCCAGCCCCGAAACACAACGGTGACAGGATGGGGTCTTGCAAAGAGCACCAAGAGCATTGACAAGACGTTTGACGGGGGAAGAGCAGTCTTCTCCATCCCTATGGTGTGTTCCGTCTTTACAATAGCAACAAGCCAATCTGGCGACGTCCATCACATGGCTGGGCAAGAGATTTCCAGCCGAGTCCGCAAGGCGGCAACTCGCCATGCACAAGATCACACATTTTCGGCCGGAAGGTTGTTTTGAGCGACCGCGGACAAAGTCATGCCATACAAGGCGGACTTGACGATGCGCCCGTGTGCTTGGCCCTGTGCAGGCTAGCTGGACGCTGTATCCAAAGCCGCAGCACCAGTGTGGCGTGTGTGGGGACAGCATGAGCGCCCATGAACGTGTCGTGATGTTGTGGTTGTCTCTGACAAGAACAATATCAGACTAGTGATCCGGTGATGACAGAATGCACCCTAGTCGTTAGGATGTTCATGTTTACATAATCTACAAGAGTCACATGGTATAAAGGACATACGAGCGGGAGCACTGGCACAGATACAGAGAAGTGTATTTAGTTAACTACGGATAATGGAATAGTGAAATAGGCTAGAGAGAAGCACAATAGATTGATCACGCGATACAAGAAGATGTGATTTTGTCTGAAATGTAAAATATGTCTTGTCCGGCTATGAGTGCAGTACTGTACATAATATGAACTCTCGACTTTGCTCATGCTCAAAGTGACAGAAAGAGAAACTGGAGACGGTGCAGCAGATACCGCTCTTTGGGCGTGAGAAATGTACGGTTGATGCTCTTATAGTAGGTATCGCTGTCACGACGGCCGTCAATGCCACGGATCCAGACCTGTGCATCTCCAACGTTGGCGAGGAACCGGCCGTAGTGCTGATACGCGCAGGTAGCAGCTTCCCACTTCAGATAGATCTTCACCTCGACCGTGTCCATTTTGGCCGCCAGCCGAGGATCGAAATCCAAGTCGTCCTTTCCGTCAAACGTCTGTAGGGGGCGCGGGGCATCACGCACCGGACGCCCATCAGCTGCAACTGGGCGCGGGACCTCCTCGTCGGGATCACTCTCGTATTGGCCGTGGTAGTCGGAGTCGATGTCGTTTGTGGAGCGGACGTGGTCGGCGAGGTGGCCTGCGTAGCGGTCGTCGAAGCGGCCATTGTTGATGCCGTCGTTCCGGTAGCTGATGTGGTCGGCAATCAGCTGCATGGCCAGGGTGTGGGCAGTAGTGCTGCGTGTCTCACGAATGTTGTCCGGGGCAGTGGACAGCGAGTCGTGGCTGTCAGTGTCAGGTGTGTCAAAGCTGTCGTCATCCTCCTCCACTTCCCCATCTTCCTCTTCCTTGTCCTCGTCCTCGTCATTGATGTCCTCCCCGGGCAGGTATTCTGTGTCAGAATCCGTGTCGTTGGCGTTTTCGTTCTCGTCGTCCAGATCTTCACAATAATCTGGCTCTTTCAGCAACTGGGAAATCCGTTTCAGACGCCGGACGCCGTCTGGTCCGTGGACGGCCGCCTCTCGCATCTGTCCAACAACGTCGTCCTTTTTCAGCAGCCCTCGGTTGACAAGCTCCGAAATGCAATGTTCGGTCCCTTCACGACGGAGCTCCTCCCGCACGGTCCACTCGCTACGCACGCGGAATTGGAACAGTTCGAAGCGTTGCTTGGCGCGCAAGCTTTGGATGTCGTGGCGATACGCATAAGCAAGTGGGCTGTCGTCGCCGTCTGCCAATAAGTCTGGATTGCCATTTCCGCTCGCTTGTTGGACTGTGAAATCGAGCGGCGGCAACAGCATGGCTTCCTCGAGGGACGGCAGCGAAGCGCGCCTCCACCGCTCAAAGAAGGTCATCGACTCGGGGACCCAGTATTGGGGAATGGCCGCCTTGAGCCACTTTTTGGTTTTGTTTTTGGAGACGCTTTTGGTTTCGAAAATGGCCGTGGAAATGCCCATCTCAGACATCTCAGATATCAGCTCCGTCACGCTTGGGCTGCTGTCCAGGTACACGGAGCCTGGAGGGGCCCAACGATCCCGAGGACACGGCGGAAGCAGGCCGGTCTGCTCGTACAGGTTAAGCAGTGGGCGCATGGACGCCAGCCATTCTGTGTACCGCGTCTGGATTGTCGTGCGCGTGAGCGACGAGGCGCTCCACAAGCCGTGGTCGCAAAGCGTGCGGCAGCCTGGGTGGCTCGCAAAGGCGGCGATGGGATCTGTCCAAAAGTCGCGTCCTTCCAGCTGTCTGTACTCGTAGACACCCTTCAAATAGGAGAAGCAGCGGAGCTCAATGACCTTGTTGAGGATCATGAGCTTTATCTCGAGCGGTAGCAGGTCAAAGCGAAATGGCGTCGCGGTCTTGGCAGACTTGCTTGACCTGTACTCAAAGTCGCTGCATATATGCGGCTCGCCCATGTCGGTGTTTACGTCTTGTGTCTCTGTTGCCATCTGCATGACCTTTTGGGCAACGAGGAGTTCGCCGGCGAGGAACCTGTGTCGGTCAAGAAACAGCTGTAGCCAGCGTGCGAGACGGTGGCGATGCATCGCGGCGTTGGCAGTGTCAGCTCCGTCCTCCAGCAGGGGAAGCAACTCGGCTTGCGGCCGGTTGAGAGACTTGACTAGCTGAAAGGTCAAAAGCTTGGCCTGTTTGATTTGTTCGAGGACGGCGAGGCACGCGTCGACAGGGTCGTGAGATGCAGTGTTGATTGGGTGCCGGTTGCTGCCATCGTCCTGTAGATTTAAGCCAAAGAGTGTCCATGAAAGGCCGTCCATCTTGTCGAAACCATGCAATGGGTATCAGGATTGCAAAGTAGGGTGGCGCCTGATGGAGCAGACCGAAGTTGCGAACAACAGAGAGAGAGAATGGGGCCAAAGAAAAATTGATAACGGTTTGGTGAACAGCCAGTTTTTATTGTTTGAGTTCACGTGGCAGCCTCAAAAGGATGAGAAAAGTGAGTGAATTAGCACAATAACGTAGAAACGTTGAAATGTGTATCTTCTCACGACTGTTAACGTGACGGTCAAGGTAGAAGAAAGAAAGTGCCGGAAGGTAAATTGGTGGCATGGAAAGGTGTCGGACTTGAAAGATAAACTGAGAGCTGTCTCAGACTCTCTTCACTTTTCTCGCCCGTCACTCGTTCCCCTCCAATTGGCTTTCCACGACTGGCCTTACATTTGACTTGACAATAATTCATCAACACGTCAGCTTTCTCATTCACAAGCCTTGTCAGCTTGTCACTTCTTTTGCATTTAATACTCTCCCTCAATGCGTCCACTCTGCCTTTGTCCCCCTGTCTTCATTTCACATCGCTGCTTCTCTTTCACCATGTCTCTTGATTGACTAGTCGTCTTTTACTTGTCCAGTTTTCCAGTTCCCTGCCTCTAGCCTTCAGTGCAGTTTTCTCCCACACTCAGACTGGCATCTGCAGTCCGGTTCTGGCTAGATATCAATTCCACTTCAAACTTGGCATTGACTCTACAGACACGATGAACGGCCGTGCTCGGATCTTGCACGACTTGGACGCCGACAGCATCTCCGTGCTTCCGACAGCGAGACAGATGAGCTGGTAGACAATGGATCCTCTCACGGTCCTGGTCCTACGGAGCTTCAGCTAGGCAATGTCGAAATCGAAAACGCCGCCATGCCATGCCATGCCATGCCTCCAGGTCCGCCTACACCGCATGACCAGATACATGCACGCCATCCATCTGTATGCCGACTCCGTGCGCGACGCCAATGCCAACGCCAACGCCGACCAGGTCCTTTACGACAGCGACCCCGAGCACGATCTGCGCTCCGACCCCACCGAGCGCGCCTTCGCCCAGACCCAAGTCACCGAGATGGCCAACGCCCTGGCCGCTCTGCAGTTTGCCGCCAATGCCAACCTGTGGAACTGGAACATTGCCGTTGCGGCTCCTCCGGTGCAGACCCGAGTTTGACCTTGACCTCGTGGATGACCTGGACTTCGACATCGACGTTGTCCAGAAAATGGCCACCTCCAACGTCCAAACGTACATTGCACAGAACTCGTCCTCGTCTGCCTGCCCCTACTTCCACTTTGGCCGCTTCCTGGGCGACTGCCGTGATGCGCAGTTCTGGGCAATGGAGCCGGACGACCAGCGGACGCATCGTGGGTACTACCGGAGCATCAACAACACCGTTCTGACAACGGAGGAGCTGTACATGCTGCACAAGATGCGTTATTTATTTCTGTCACTTTGAGACTGGCAGATGTGGATGTGTGATACATGATGAAAGCATTGACGTTTCAACTGAATGACAATGTAATAATATGCGTCCGTTTTCCACGATAATGATAGAATGAAATGAAATGCAGAATTGTGAAGCGCCCTCGTGCGAGGATCGTGGATCAAATTGTGAACTGCCATCTGGTGTAAAATGTTGCGTGGGAGGACATGATCACTGAGCCTGGGGAGATAGAAGCTACGGCCAAGGCTCAGAACTACAGTTTTGCAAGCTTTTCAAACTTCAAATGCTCATTTCATTCATCTGCCTGGCAAAAAGCACGGGTTTCCCTTCGTTGGCAGCTGTCCCAACTGGCACCAACCACTTCACCTTTGTCATTTTACCTGTCTTGCAACATCTCTGTCTTGCTTCCACCCAGTCCACATGTTCAATTATGCAAATTGACTCCAACTCTGACAATGTTCGTGAAAAGCACCCCTTTGATAAAAACAGCCGCAAATGATGTGGTAGCAGCTTTCCGCGTGGCCCAAAAATGAGAAACCTAAAGGAAAAGGAGTACTTCACACTTTGTCAGGTTGCGAAATAAAAAGCAACATCGCCAGAACAACATGAACAGGTGATCCACGCCAGTGAGAAACTACGACGTGCTGGAAACACTTTGAGCTCGAGTTCGAGTTCGAGTACTCTGAGAAACAATGCACTGGTGGTGGCTGTTTGTTGTGCTCTGAAATGGAACATGTATACATGCCTCTGCTCTCTCAACAACTTCGACTTTGATGCCAATTCGTCAATCTCTCTCAACGAAAACATGAACAAGTTCCCAGCAAAGATTCTCTTCAGGGACGTGCCTTTGTCAGCAGTGAAGCTGATTGGTGTCCTCGGGGCGTTTGTTCCTTCCTTGTGTGGCCGCGTTGACATGAACAAGATCGTTCCTTCCACATCTAGACCGTGCCTTCCCATTGTGTCAACAACGCCCGTTTGCTCGTTTGTCAAGTCGCCACCCTTAGTCTTTTGGGCACTTTTGGGCAGAATCAGAATCAGCAAGCTGATTTGAGCCCATCTGCCAACCTCCAATCTATCTTAAATATCTGGCCTCTCTCCTACCTTTGTCTGTTTTCTCTCCCTTCTTCTCAGCTCTTCATCCTATCGCATCCCATATTCACTTCACCGGCTTCAAGCAATTTGTATGCACAGATACACACACATGTGTGTGTCTGCCCTCCCTTTCTACGAGTCCAACAAATAGTCTCCGTCTGTCTTCACTACCATCTCATTGTTGTCTGTTTGCTCTGTCGAGTCAAGGTATGTCTCACTCTGTTCACGCCCTCATCCACTCAAATGAAAGCCCATTTGCTAACGCCCTTTAACAGACCGCCATGAATCGTCTCAGCGAGATCCTCCGCGAAGCGGAGTGGACGCCCTCCGGGCCCAGCGAGTCTCTCCCTGCCTCCCCGGCCCAGCCCACAATTGACCGTATCCGTGAGGCCAAGACTGTTGCCCTGGAGCTCATGGAGAGCCTGAATCGCCCCCGTGCCCAGCTCCGTCCCATCCTCGACGACGATGCCGATGTGGCTCAAGTTGTGATGCACCGCCGCCGCCTGGCGCGCTGGCTGCGTCTGTTCCTCCACCGCAGCAAGTTTATCTCTGGCGAGCTCCTCGTGGCCCACGAACTGCTCAAGCCCAAGCTCAGCCACGCCCTGCCAGCTACTCTCGACACCACCACCACCACGAATACATCGGTTGTCGCCATCGTGCCGACTACTGCGGCCCCGACCACCTTCTTTTCTTTCTCCAGACTTCCCCTCGAGCTGCGTATCGTCATCATCGACATGGCGATTGAGCTTCGCTGCAGCTGTTACTATCGCGGCGTTTCGTCTTACAAGGAGTTTCCTGACGATTTCCCATCCCGCACAACTTTCTTTGCCATTCATCCAGGCTGCCAAGTTCTCGGTGATCACGGCCTCTGGCAAGCTTCCAAGCTCACGCGTCAAGTGATCCAGGAACGTTACGACGTCTGGTCAAAGCTCATGCAAATCGCGCATGTCAACTACGAGAAATCCGGCCGCTGTCTGCCTTGCCCACCTGATGGCCAGTATCACAGCCGCGACTTCACCCGTCTGGCAGCCGAGATGGGTATTCCCGTTGCTGCAGTTGCTGTCCCCAATACCATCGTGAATGTCAGTCGTTGGACGCCCGAGACGGCTACCCGTGGCTTCTGGTTCAATTGTTCGCAGTCCCGCGAGGAGGTGTTTACCCAGCCAGCCCTCGATCTTCTGGTCTCTTTCGCAACGCACGCCACCCAGGCCCCGAATGCCAATTCTGGTCCCGACGCGTTTGCTGCTGAGCTTGAAACGCAGCGCAACTTTTACAAGTCGTGGCTGTTCTCACTTCGCACCCACCGTGAGCATGTCCGCTTTGAAACCATTTCAGCCGACGAACTTGCCGCCGAGATCATGGAGCTCCAGGAACGCGGCTTGCTCGACCCAGCTGATCCCATCAATCACATTGAGAGCATTGCCAACGACGACACTACGGACAACTCTTACCTCCGCGAGATCTCTCGTCTTTTGGCCATCACCCAGTACAATGAAGAAGGCGAAGATGAAGCGAACGAGATCGACTAGCTGTCGACTCCGGTTGCCGATTCTGACGACGACTACCAGCCCAGCGTGGGTGAGGACGAGGCAGACGAGAGTTCGAGCGAGGACGATGATGAGGACCAGGGTGATGATGACGACACCTCCTCTGGGGCTGTTGGCGTTGGCAATGACGATAGTGACGACACCCCCATGGCCGTTGCTGTTGAAAATGACACCACAGTCTCTGGCAATGCGGGCTCCCCGGTTGCTGCTTACGAGTCCCCGACCACTCGCAGCATGTCCCGCCAGGTCATGGCTTGCCAGCTCTTTGCCCACGGCGTCCAAGGCCCTCCCGCTCCCAACGGCTACGACTCGGACCCCGAGTTCGACCTGCGCTCCGTCCCCACCAACCGCAGCCTGTGGCAGTTCCAGGAGCTGACGATTGCCAACGCACTGCCCGGTGCTGCCCTCGTTCCCAGCCGCTACATGGCCGAGCCGCCCTCCATCGCCGAGTTTGCTTTGAGTGCTTTGAGTGCTTTGAGTGATGACCTCGACATGGACCCCAACGTCGCCAGCAAGATGCTGTCCCCGGCGTGCCGCTCTCTTGTGGCCCGTGAAGGCAACGAGTGCGCCTACTTCCACTTTGCCCGCTTTTTGGGTCAGTGCAGAGATGCACAGGTCTGGATCGGCGGCATCGACGGCGCGCGCAATGCGCACACCTACTACCGGGGCATCAACAAGACTTTTTTGACGCGTGACGAATTGTATATGCTGCACCGCCTGCAGAATCTCTTCCGGACCCTCTGAGCGCTGACTGCCAGACGCGGAAGGAAAAAGAAGGAGAATAACGGGGGGTGGAGAAAGAAGGAGAATAACGGTGGTGGAGAAAGAAGGAGAATAATTGTGGGTGGTGGAGGAGTGTTGACATTGTGTGGTGTTGGGGCGGGAACTTAAGTCGAAACTGAGAAAGAAGGAGAATAATTGTGTGTGGAGGAGGGTATTGTGACGAGAACGGGGATAATAACAAGGCGAAGAACGAGACGACAACGAGAACGAGAAAGGACAACATTGATAGCACGGAGGTGCCTCGTCAAAAACAGCAAATACTTCTCCCCCAACAATGACTAGTATGCGTGACATGCTGTGATCGTGACAAGATGTATCCGTGACCATATTCATCCAGTGAACAACAGTAGTGACAAACTGTGCGATGACCGTGAATATCTTCATCTAACCCCATATTAATATTTGTTTCTCTTCACCACACATAACAACAAGCGTGCCAACCATTGCCCTTCAAGACAAACCAAACGCAGACGTCGTCCTACGTTCTGGCCACCCTCAAGCTCGATCGCAAATGGTAGAGTGCGACAGAACCATCAGCCTGTCTTCCACAAAGTATCGTGTCCTTTGCCGACGAGACTGGATGGCCAAAGCCAAAGGTCCAGTGTACTCCGACCTGCATAGAACAGTGGTATTCGGTAAGTCACAGACCATCCTTTCCTTGCTGTCAACTTTTTATCGTTAACTCCTCGTCGTTCTCGAGGCTTGATCCAATTCTAACAACTTCTTCAATCCAGGTCCTCTCTTCATGTGATGCACTGCGATCCGGGAGACCATCTCTCAGAATATCCTTTGCGTCACTCAAGCACGCCAAGCCCTCGTCGAGGCCAACTTTGAGAGACGCTGCCTGATTCTCCTCGTAGAGATATCATGAGCAGAGCGCGGTGTCAGATGTAGTAGCATCTGTGGTGTCGCCCCGAGAGACGATCCGGAGCATGTTATCAACTTTGGTGACGACGATGGACCCAATGCCAAGAGAGACGCCTTCCCGGAGCGCATCAAGTATGATTTCTCCCCAGAGAGAGGCCCGGAAACGGTGGAGTGGATACGACATATCCCATTATGAAACTGCTCCTTCTGTTAGCCAAAGTAACAGGCCAACACAGTCTTTGCTTCCAAAGACAGCGACTTCCACACGGGATGACGGCCACAGAACATGTGAGAGCCAAATTTCATGTCCACAGCACATCCTCCCACTTTGTCGAAAACCACAAGACAGTCCTGATGTGGCATCAAGTTGCGGCGCCAGGTCGGCCAACAACCCATCACTTCGCTCCTGTCGCATGGAAATCAAGACCCGTCCTAGATTTTTTCGCATCGCCACGACAGACCGGCTGTACTGTTCGGCCTGGCCTTCTTGGGTCTGGGCTTCGACAACTCAGACCTTTGGCCATCATAAAGAAAGTGCAGCAGCACCATTGAAGGCGAACGAATACTCCGGCCAGCACCGCGGGCAGAGGAAGCATAGCGACATTTCTTCCTCGCTTTGCACATGAACTCCAAGCCCAATAGCTTGAATTCTACCGCACTTGGTCGTAACAAGGCCACAGACAGCACATGGCCTCTTTTATCATCCTCTGATGTCTCAACTGGGGCCCGTTCTATGGCTTAAATTGATATTTTAATCTCTCAGCCTCCAGCTCAAACAATCCAAATCTGTATTGGGCTATCTGACAAACCAGTCCCATGCCTATCATATGGCATTACTCGATCATGTACACTTTCGTCGTCTCCGGTTGGCTGAACCACGGAGGAAGACAATATCTTCGAGCCCAACTTCGTGCCGACAAGCTCACCTCATGACGGCCCACAAAGACACGCTATTTCACATGGAGGACCTCCAATAAAAGAGTACCCCAACATTGAAAGGCATACTGCCCACAGCCAACAGGTGTCGTGGTCGTTTCATGAACGCCGCCAAAGTTTTTGTTGCCGAAAGCCGCATCCTCAAGACCTGCAAGTCATTTTCGACATTGCCGTCGGAGCGCTGCAGGGAACAATATGAATAATGCCTCGACCTTTTGGCCGGCGCCGACGTTTTCGCATCTTGCCTATTGCACTTCGTGCACGCGTGCTGTTGGCATGTCGTGTGCCAGCTCGAGCCGACATCCAAGCCCAAGTCCGAATCAGACTCAGCTGGACTTTTGCCCGGCTTCACTCGTTTGGCGAACCAACAACGACTTTATTATCCACACAAGAAAATAACATTTCGAATTTCACTCGCTGCAGTGAAAGATATCCACAGTGCATGTCGTGTATTGAGTCAAGAGACGGATTGAATCACGGCATAGGAACGTTTCTTTCCTATCATCAAAACACCTCCAGTCGGTGGTGGGCCATGTGTATGCATGTTTTGTTCTTTCCTAATTTGACCAGGAGGTGCATTCACTTCCACACAGCTCTTTTGCTGGCCGTCGATTGGCCAATTTCTTTTTTCTGCCCTTTCACTCCGCCTTCATTCCCTATTTCTTCCTACTTGCCTTTTACCTACCCTTATCCTTAGACGGATTTCCTATCCCTCTCGTCAAAATGTCTTTCCAACACAATGTGTGGACTCGTTACGGTAGTCACTCTGTTTATGTCGGCGCTCTCGGGCAATCATTTGCGGCCCCTGCTCCCTTATCAGACGCGAGGACAATTACATATGGCACTGAGTGTCACAACTAGCTTCCACCACATCTCGACTGACCAGCTCGAGAAGCGAAGCCGTTCGTTAAGAGCGAACACGACCCCTATCAACGCTCCAAATGAGAATGACGAAGAAAAGTCTGGTGAGGTTGAGCAGTCCAAGGCGAGTGAAGATGATGCCACATTTGTGGTGTCTATGCTTGGTCTACCGATGGAAACTTTCAGCAACATGGTGGCTGTGTGCCCGACGTCTCCAGGGCGCCTGCTCTTTTGGGTGTTTGTAAGTTTGCTCGTTCAATCCGGCACAGTACGCGACCGTCCCTAATACTAACAAATCGGAAACAGACCCCCATGCCAGTTCTTTATCGTTCGCCGAGAGACCTCCCTCATCAAGCTCAACCCGCCTTTCCCTCGATACCCTTTTGGGAGATGAGTCTTTCCCCCGTCTCAGGCGACAATGATGGCTCGAGCCCACGTCCTCGGCGGTTTTGCTCTTGAGAATATTTGTGCCATTATGGCGGCTATAACTTCCGTGTTATGTTGTGGCTTTGCCCATTTTGCCTCACTTTTGAGCCGCGAAATCATGCCATCCACAGACAGCCTTCCTCCGGATAGCCCGTCAGGTCCGCCTGGTGGGCCTCATGGTCAACCAGCCGTTCCCGGTGATGACCCATGAATAGATGTTCATCCTCGGGTCCCTGCACAAAATCCAGTGTCGAGGCCAACTCCATCGGGGAGGAAGCAAGATGATACAAAGAAGGCAGACTACATTAAGATTGAATTGGAGAGATGGGCAGCGGTGGCAGACCAGTCGATATACGGGGATATAGAATATGTACTGCTTGTTGTGTTACTAGTGTAGACTGTTCAACAGTCGTCAAAGTTTCAAATTTCAACGCCGGTTACAAGGAAGAATGAAGATAACAACTGTACTGAAGAGATGCATTTGAGGCGAGTATATAGAATTAGTAAACCTGGATGTATGTGTTTTTTTGTGTGTGTTTTTTTTTAAAAAAAAATTGATATTTTTCACAAGTTTTTGCCAACAAAATTATTTTCGATTTGTCTGGCAAACAATTTTTTAGAAAATAAATTTGTATTTTCCCGTGATGTAAAAATGTCGGGAAAATGTCGATAAGATATGAAAATCATTACAATGTAATTATTGGGTGACCATACTGTTCCGTACGAAAAGAAATTCAAGAGTCGTGAGAGAACTTGTCGTGATGGATCCCAACACGGCCAAGGACGATTCCTGCGACGGACTGCGATGACGTGACGCCAGCCGTCTTCCTCATCTTCAAAGTAAAGACAGCAGTGGGCCACCGCGCTCAAAATGGCCATTGACAAAAAGCGGCAGTAATGGCTGCTGAAAAAATGCCTCGAGTGTGCCCATTTTTCTGATTGGGCGCAGAAATAGGTGCGCTGGTGTGCGTGTTTTGTTCTTTCCTTTTGTGGCAGGAACGTGTATCTTCCTCCTGTCCTCGTAGCGCTTCCGTTTGCAGCCGCCCTTTGCTCTTTCCTTTCTTGCTCGACATTTACGTTTCAAGCATGTGCAGAATTTTCATTCGTTGGACCTTTTTTGCACCATTTCTCTGCTTTTCTTTTCCCATTTCTTGCTGATTCCCCCAGGCCAAATCAGCAATCTGTTTTGACGTGGCCCTCCCTCCCGTATTTAACAGCCCCTCCCCGCCCATTTCTTTTCCCTTCCTCTCTCTTTCTCCTCCATCATCAATACATTGACAATGGACTTTGTCCATCTCAAATGGGAGAATTTCTTCGCCACGACCATCCCCACCACCCCCTGCCACAACAACCACAACAACAACACCTGAGACTAGACCGGGCCTGAAGATTGCCTTGCCTACCTTGGGAGTGTTGGGCCTGCCCGTGGTAGAGGTGCTCACACTGCAGTACCCTCAAGCTCACCGAGCACTTCTACTACGGGCAACCATCCCAACCCTCTCGGTCAACATCCCACCCTGGGCCCAACCCCCAAAGGTAGGCAGGCAAAAGGTCCGGTCTGGTCGTGGGGATGGTCGTGGCACGAGACGCCAGACAGACCTTCTCTTTCCCGACATTGGCGACGACGAGGCGACGACGGCCGAGGACCGGCGCACCGAGACCACGTACCAGGTCATTGCCCCAACCGCCATCTGCGCCTGCCAGATCCGCCTCGGCACGTGTAAGTACTCCTTTGACCATTGCCTATCCCTCTTCCTCTGCCATTGTCATTTACTAACTGCAAGGTGTCTCTGTTTCTAGTTTCCATAATACCCAAGTCATTTCCACCCACATAACAGAACAACAAAAAAAAAAAAAAACACACATCTCGACATCAATTCCTTCTCCTCTCCCAATAACTTCAATGAAGCGGATCGAAGACACCCTATTCACGGTGAAAATGTGCTCTTTCAAAGTCTGATACCCTTCTCTGGTAAACAGTGCGTACGTCGGCAAGATACACTCGAGACATTTGGCCACAGTCTTTCCTTGATCGCTAAAATCCTCCCGACAGACTACGGACTGCAACTGGATACCCCTGGCTGGGCGTAAGATGCAGGTCGCTAGGCCCCGATCTGCTTCCACTGGATTGTCCAGTGCAGGAGCTGGACCGAGCTTCGAGGTGAAATACCCTCAGGTCTGGCATTATGGCGGGTGCAGCCTCGCTTGGTACGTACAAGCTGGCCTCTGTTCTCTCTTCTTTTGTTCCACAATGCTAACACTCTCCTCTTTGACAGGACCATGGCCGACCTCAAATTCTACAGCCATAAGTTCTACATGGGCGTGTGGGACTTCTGGCTCGTCGTCGGTAATTTCTCTCGAGTCCAGTCTGTTGGTCAGGGTACGCCCGCCAAGATCCCCATTGACCTTGATGGGGGGAGGGTACAGGCCCAAAAAAATACCGTTCGGTGCGGGTCATACTGATATACTGGGTTGGGCCCTACAAAGCCTACATCACGGTCTTTCCCCCGTTGGGCTCGGCTCGCACTGCCTGGAGAATAGACTGGATGACAAAGTGAAAGTGTCCAGAAGGAGGACACGCACTTGATGTGGGTGGTCCGTGGTCCGTTGTCGAGGCCGCTGTATTGAAAAGCAGAAAATCAAGAACGTGGGACAGATATGATAGCCCCGATAGTCAGGAGAACAACCAGCTGATGTGGTTGGGCCGTGGCCTGGGAAACAGATGGCGCCAAAAGGAGGACAATCACCTGATTGTGGTTGTGGCTCTGTGGAATAACAAGATGGTGGCAGTGGTGGAAACGGTCACTAAGACAAGGATTGTATCTAGTCGTTGATTTTTCTTACTTTTTCAAAAGTTTTTCAATTCTAGTTTTTTCTTTTGACTTTGCCTGCCTTCTTCTCGTGTTGTTCGTAGGATCACCATCTTTACCTTCGCTGTTCTTATCAAGCAAATGTCTTCCGTATCTTTTCTGGGCCGTCGCGTCTGCCAATCGTCATTGTTTGTTGTTTTCGTCCTCTTCCGCGTCGCGTCCTCGTGTTTTTTTCCCTCTCTTCTTCTTTTCCCTTTTTCTTTCTTCTTTTCTGTGGGAAGGTACGGTACGGAGGTACTTCTCTGTGTAAGCCAGATCGTTCCTTCCCAATCTGGTAATTTTATGTTGAAGCTCGTGCTCTGATTGGCCAGATCTTGTCTAGGCTCCTCTCCACCAAAGCCCACTAAATGTTCCAGGTCGAGTCACCAAGAAGCTATCGAGGAAAGACACGAAACGGAAAGCAAACAGAACATCTCGAGAATCTGTATCATTGGAGACAGAAAACAGTACCAAGGTATCTATGGACTATTGGTACTATATATAGACATTCAAATATCGGGGCTCGTGGTATTGAAACGCTGTGTTGTGGCACAAGATTGTGTCTCATTTACAGGGCGCGACCACTGACCACTGTAGAACCCCCAACTTTAAGTCGCTGTAAACCGCTGTAGCCCGCTGTACCTTTTTTGTGAGCAACCGTAGCGTCATTATCCACGCACAGACGGCAACGACAGCGGCGAGGCCACCCAAGAATGCGGCACAGCAAGGACGGTTGGTTCACAGGAAGAGGAGGCTGTCATTTTGAGGCCGACCAAATGCAGTCAACGTCCATGATGATAATTAAAGAAGGTAATTTCATCAGCAGTGAATGTTTGTGCACGGGAAGAAAAAGATAAATACTGACCGAGTCTCGAGAAACCCATTTCCGCCTCTTCACCAGCCATGTCTCAACACACAACTCAACAAAATGAGCGACTCTTCTCACACCATGTCTGTCAACGGGTCAGCCGGGGATGGCATTGATGTCGAGGCTAGTGCTCCTCTCCATTTTGATGCCCACGTTTATGCTTACTATCGTGAGCGTCACCGTGAACGACGCGAGCGCGAGCGCCTCGAGCTTCAAGCGCGTGACTGGACCACACTGCGGGCGGACAGCGAAGATGGCGACGACGACAGCGACGACGATGGCAACAACGACAGCCCGGAGAGGCCTATACCCATCCGACCCAGGCTCAAGAATGCAGACGATGCCGTGTTCCACGACAACGCGCAGCTCATGCTGGCCATCCTGGACCGGCACCCGCATGTCAACGTGCTCGAGCTCTGCCGCGACTACAATTACGACTTCCCGCGCTGCCGGCCAATTGTGACGACGGCCGCCAGGGACGACAAGCCGCGGGTGCTGCGCGTGCTGCTCGACCACCCCGGCGCGGCGGCGGCAATCCGCAAGGTCAACGAGGACAAGACGAGCAACTGGGGCACGCCGATGACGGAGGCGTGTCGCAACGGCAACGTGGAGGCGGTCCGAGTTCTCCTCGAAAAACGGGACGACCTTGGGATCGACATTGATGAGGTGGACAACTTTGGTATGACTCCGCTGCTGGCGACGGCCAGTGGGTGCCGGTTCCCAGTGTCACGACTAGACCGGGACAGAGGATCGGCCTACCTGTTGGGCGACGAGTCGGCCAGGCGCGTGGAGATACTCGGGCTTCTCGTGGACAAGGGCGCCGACCTTGGTGCCCAGCAGGTGCTCACCCAAGACATCTACAAGAGCACATACTGGGACGGCGTGGACAAGGAAGAGCTGTGCAGGGAGAACAGCCAGCGGGGCGGCAACGCGCTGGTGGCGGCACTGCGGCGCAACATTAATTGTTGGGGCCGGACATGCACCGACGTAAGTCTTGTGCGTGCACTCGTCGCGGCCGGTGTCGATGTCCACCAAGTGTTCACAGGTGGCGTTGCCCGCATGGACGGTACAGAAATATGGGGCGGTGTTGCAGACCGCCACCACAATGAGGACGACAAAAACGACAAGGGGCCAGCTTACGAGGGGGACTTTACAGAGCTCACACCGTTGGCGGTGGCGGCCATGTACAACAATGCAGAGGGCGTCGAGACTCTCCTCGGGCTGGGTGTCGACATGACTGGAGACTTGGTGCCCTCGTCGCCCAGCCAGATTCCGCCGCTCCACGCTGCAGTGACAGGTCGCCCTCATCTATCGACGTGGGGTTACGAGACACAGCCATACAGGTCAATCCGCGATGAAGCCATCCGCATGCACGATAACGCCATGGAGGCAGCCGTCAAGACGGTCGAGCTATTGACATTGACGGCCGACGCTGCAGTCTGTGCCGCCACGATCAACCGTACCTTTACAGACATTCATGGCCGAGCTTTCACGCCCCTCCAGATAGCTGCCTGCTTCGACAGGCTGCCTCTTTTGAGGGCACTGCTCGACCGCGGCGCCGACGCGTCTGTCCGACACCCAGTCGACGGAAAGACTGTCCTCTTCCACGTTTTTGCTTCGTTGCGCGTCCTCTGCCCCAGCACGTCTCGCGACACCTTTACGCCGTACATGGCGACACGGTTGCACGCGGCCGCGGAGGCCGTGGATATGCACGCGCTGGTCGGCGACCTGCTGCGAGGACTGGACAGCAACGCCATCAACGAGGCCGACGAGGACGGCAACACGAGTCTGCACTGGGCCATGGGCTTCCGGCTCGTGACAGCGGTAGAGGCATTGGTGGCTCACGGGGCGAACAAGCACCTGAAGAACAACGCTGGCGAGGTGCCTGTCCACGGAACGATACCGACAACGTCGCAGCCAATGCGCATGGATTGCTACGAGATGCAGTCAGAGGACGAGCACGAGGATGTGGATGATTGGGCAATGCTATTGATGTAGTCTACAAATACGTATTTTAATCAAGAGATTTCAGGCAACAATAAAGAAAAAGGACTGTATCATGTACATGAAAGTTACGCCTTCTCCCCCGCCAAACTCAATCCTGCCCGGTAGCCGAACGTCATGGCCGGGCCAATACTCGATCCTCCTCCTGGATAGGTGCCCTTGAAGACGGGACTCTGGTCGAGGCCGACGGCATACAATCCTTGGACGATGCTGCCATCACGAGTCAAGACCCGCCCATCCTCGTCGGTCGTCAATCCGTAGAATACGCTGACATTTCCCGGGTAGATGGGCAGCGCATAGAATGGTGCTTTCTGGCAGAAGCCCAGGTTGGGGTTGGGCTTGTTGTCCGGGTCGCCGTAGAACTGGTCGTAGGCATTGTCGCCGCGGTAAAACTGCGAGTCTTTGCCGGTGGCAGCGAAACCGTTCATATCATCCACCGTTTCCTGGAGGGCGTCTGCAGGAACGCCAATCTTGTCTGCGAGTGATGCAATTGACGGCGCCTCGATCAAGTAGCCTTGCCTGAGTAGCCTGCCAATCGGATACGGCGCCGGCAGGGCCATGCCCATGCCGTATTTGCGGAGGAGTGTGCGGTCGCCAATGTAGTACGCTTTCTGAATGTTCCTCTCGTGCATCGTCGACACAAACTCTTGGTACGGCTGGGCCTCGTTGGCAAACCGGCGGCCCGCCTGGTCGACAATAATGGAGCCCGGCTTGGCGCGGTCAATGGCAAAATGGGGGTAGCGGCGGACAGGCTGCGACGCGTCTTTCGGCTTGAGGAGAGAGATTGGGGCAAAAATACCGTTCATTAGGTTAGGCGGTGGCAGGTGGCCACCAGCAGCGACACCGATACGGTTGCCGTCGCCAACGTTGCCCCTCGGCACGGCCGTCCACTCGTGGGGCATGACCTTAAGTGCTTCTGGCGACCGACCCAGACCACCGCTGGCCAAGACGACACCGCGAGTTGCTTTCACAGAGAGAGACTGGCCATCATGGTCGACCCGGATGCCGTCAACTCGTCCATTCTCTGTGACGACAGCCTCCACGGCTGCCGTGTTGTTCCACAGGTCAACGCCGGCTGCCCTCGCCGATGCCGCCAGCCGCCCAGCCAGGGCGTTTCCGTTGGCCATGTGCGTACCTTTGCCATAGACGAGGAGATCGAGGGCGTACCGAAGGATACGACTGGTGGCAAAGACAAAATTGCCCACTCCCCGGAAAACACCAGTCATTTTCCCCATGTCTGCCGGGTCGAGCTGCATCGAGCCAAATGCGGACAGGCCTTGCAGGGGGTACCGCATCTGTTTGACCAGAGATCGTCCCAGCCTCCGCCCGTCAAACTCTTCCGTCAGGATCGTGCGGCCAGCCGACGCCCCAGGCTTGTCCACATGGTAGTCGGGCAGCGGCACGGGCTTGAACTTGACGAGTGAGTTATTCTCGATCCAGTCGACCATGCGGGGGGCACTTTTGAGAAAAGCACCTATTTTTGGGTCGCTGTCATCATACGCCTCGCCGATGACTGCTTTCAAGTACGTCCGGGCCTGTTTCTCCGAATCGTCGACGCCAATCGTCGGCTGATGCTTGTTGTTGGGGATCCAGGCGCCGCCGCCGGAAAAGGCCGTGGTGCCGCCAAAGTACCGCGTCTTTTCGACGACCAGCACCCGCAAGCCACGACTGGCACTGACCAAGGCAGCCGTCAGGCCCGCACAGCCCGAGCCGACGACGACGACATCGTAGGTGGAGTCAAAGGTGGTGGTGGCGGGGGCTGTCTTTGTAGATGTTGAAGTAGACTGCCAGCGCTGTGCGATTGCCCTCCTCATAACACATCCCCTGCTCGCCGTTATGATTGTCCGGTTCATCATGGTGTGCATCTTGCCTATGCGTTATGTTGACGCATGTTGTATTGGAGACTTCTTCTTTTGTTTATTTAAAGCTACGAGGCGTCTACCCATTCACTTGCGACCTCCCTTCGCTTCTACAGCTTCCGAGGGTACTCAATTCCAGCAACGCTTTACATGGCCTCCTCCACATGTATTTGCAATCATAGCTTTTTAATCCAGTTTATCCTCTGTTACCCCATATTCTCTCCATCTTTCTCGTTCCTGTGACGTTTTTCGTACGTTGCATTCGCAGTGATCTCGTCCATGTCGACTTCCCCAAATCATCGTCTCCGCACGCACAATCTTCGGACGGTCTGTGATGATGCACCCTAGCTCATCGGCACCGCCTCCTTTTCCGCGGCAATAGAAATCATTACAGCCTTCTCTTTTGGTAACTTGTATTTACAAATCAACTCGTATTAGGGATAATGCAGAAATGCATCTTTGGCTAGCTTGCAGATGCAGACGAAACCGCCGCTTTGGAGAACTACTTTCTCCTGCACGTGGCATCTGCGTGGTAAAGGAAATGTATTGAGAGCTGATATGACGCTCGGTTCGTCAAGGTAATGCATATTGCGACAAGAGCTGTTTTGGTTCTGTCCAACTTGACAATGTCAAGAGGTGACGTTTCATGCGATATCATGTAAGAAGATAACTGTATTTATCATTTTTGCGTAATAAAATCACTATCTACACAGTAGTCATTCATTTCCTCGAGAGCCAGTGCCCTCTACAGCGCTGCACCTACGGCTTCTCCTTGTACTCGACCACCACCTCCCGCTTTTCCTCGGCCGCCTCGCCCAGGCGCACGACCACAGTCTCGCCAAACTTTTCTGCAATCTCCTCCAAGGTCAGACGTGCCGTCTCGGGCAGGACAAACAGCATGAGCGTGGAGGCGGCGATGCACACGCTGGCCATGACAAAGTAGTAGCGCCAGCCAATGGTGGCAAAGGCCTTGGTGGCGGGGCTTGTGTAGGCGAGCGAAGTGAGGAAGAAGGAGACCAGACCAATGGTTGATCCCCGTGACCGGTGGTGCGTCGGCCAGATCTCCGAGATGTAGACGTAGCAGGCGCAGTCGAGGGTGGACCCGTAGAAGAAGATGAACAAGAAGTACATGGCGACGGCGGCGTTGATGCCGGCGGTGTTGGGGACGGCGGCGCCGAGGTAGTATTTCTGGAGGACGGCCTCAATAATCAAGACGGCCGAGCACAGGTAGCCGCCTGCGACCATGAGCTTGACGCGGCCGAGCCGGTCCATCAGCAATGAGTTAACAATGCATCCAATGAGAGCAACGACGGTCCAGACAATAGAGAGGCCCAGCTGCAGGAGCGTCGAGTACCCCAGCTGGCCAAACAGGACGGGCGTCAGGTTGGCTATAACTAAAATGCCCGTGGACTGGCCGACGACCCAGACCAGCACGGAACAGTACGCGCGGTGCCGCAGGTTGGGCGTCGTCAGAATGTGCCAATACCCAGTGGGCTGGGCATGCTCTTCGGCAATCTGCGCCCGGATCTGCACCATTTCCGCGCGGGCCAGCGTGTCGTCTCCATCCCTACTATTCTTGGATCGGTGCAGCCGTTGCAAGACCGCCCATGCCTCGTCGTAGCGCTCCCTTTCCGCGAGCCAGCGCGGCGACTCGGGCAAAAACAAAAGGGACACCAGCAGGACCACCCCGAAAAATGCCAGCATGACATACTGCAGGCGCCAGGCATACGGGTGCTCGACAAACGAGAAGCCCAAAGCTAGCACGGAAGACACAATGTAGGCATACACAATGGACGTGGCGTGGTTGCCGACCAAAAGTCCCCGCAAGTGAGGGGGGGCAATCTCGCTCATGTAGACGGGCACGTTCGTGATGACAATGCCCGCGCCGATGCCACAGAGCGTGCGCGCCGCCAGAAACATGGCAATATTGACGGCGCCCGCCTGGAGCGCGGCCGACACGACCGTCAGCACGGCAGCCGTGGCCGTGCCGGCCCGCCGACCGAACCGCTGGGAGATGGGCGCCTGGATAATGGCCCCAATCAGTCCGCCCGACAGAAAGCCGCCCAGGATACCACCAGTAATGGCTTCTGCATTGTCACCGGCCAGAAACTTGGATGTAAACGACGTCTGCGCAAAGGTGCCGGCAATGGCGTTGTTGCAGTAACCAAACAGGAAGCTGCCCATGCCGGCCACGAGGATGGACTACCTTATTAGAGGGTGCGTAGCAACAGGATGTTCTGAGGCACTAAGGAAACTTACAACAATGTTGGCCGACGTGAGGTGCGGCGTGGGGGCGCTGGAGTCGTCCATGTCGATGTGGAGATGTATTCAAGACAAAAAGACGTTTGATGCTTATGGAGACAGATAGAGACAGGAAAAAAGATAGACAAGAAGAGGACTGATCGACAAGGTCTGGATGGCACGTTTATTTTGTACTCTTTTTCTATCTTCTCTGGTCCTACTGTTGTGTTTTTTCTTCGTAGAAAAACTAGCCTCCAGTCAGGACGACCCTCACCTACCCCAGACTCCATGTCCCGAGTCCGTGTAAGTGGAAGAAAGCACATGGCCTCGAACGACTTGATCCACAGCCAGTGTCTTACCGGACGTATTATGCATCTGTTTGGGGAAATTGATATCGATCCTTCGTTTTTTTTTTATTCGCAATCTTTTGCAGTCCCCTCCCTCTATGGCCGAAATACACCTGTCGGTAGTCATAATTATATCCTTACGAGAACAGACCGTCGGTGGAGAGGTGTTGAAAAAGAAAAGAGAGGCAGAAAGGGGCCCTTAGGACGTCGTATCGAAAGCACAGTGGTTGATGAATCAATTATTGAATTGCTGGACTCTAAATGCAACTGTAATCACCCATTGAAAATCAAAAGAATGCAGTTTAGACTGCCGGTGCCAATCTGCCGGGTCCCTGACCCCAACATCGACTAGCGCCCCGGACAGACTTCGGTCGGGGCGTTAGCCAAGTTTGCGGACCAAAAACATCACCGTTGGAGTTGTTTTTAGTCGTCATTCTAGTCATCTCCCCGCATGTCGGAAAAGACCCTTGGGCGGCTTGCACATCTCCCGCAAAATATGGTGCAGAAATGGACGGACCACGGAAATGAGAAAATGAGAAGATGACCAGAAGTCCACGAGGCGGGCCGCGGACAACAGACCACGGACAGGCAAAGCGGTATCAGCACAAACGACACACCACACTACTGTGCACGTATCACGGCGGAGAGAATGGTCAGACTAAAGCTAGCCGAGTGAACAACGACGGAGTGCCTCCGGCGAGAAGTTGCAGTGATCCTTTATCAAGGATGCCCTCCTTCCCAAGATATTCCTTCTTGTCTTTAGTGGTTGACCTGATGTGAATTTTGTGTTCATTTCGTTTCGTTCCCTTCCCTTTCTTTCCCTTTCTCTTTTTGCTTCACCATTTCAAATTCATCCCCCGCCAACGCCATGTTCGCGACCGCCGCCCTCGTTGTGGGCATCTGCCTGCTGGTATATCGCCTCCTGCAGATTGGCAAGCGCGACCCGCGCATGCCGCCCGGACCGCCGACGGTCCCTCTGCTCGGAAACGCCCACCAGATCCCGGCAACCGGCCTGTACCGGCAGATGCGCGAGTGGGCGCAGCAGTACGGGTCTGTTTTCTCGCTCAAAGTCGGCCCGTCGAGCATCGTCGTCCTCTGCGACCGCAAGGCCATCCACAAGCTGCTGGTGGAAAAGGGCAGCATCTACTCGGACCGGCCACCCAGCTATGTCGGCCACCTTCTCACGCAGGGCGACCACCTCGCGCTCGAGCAAATGGACGCGACGTGGCGCGAGAAGCGCAAGGTGATCTCGCACAACTTTTCGCCCAAGCAGCTGGACGAGAACCACTGGCGCGTGCAGGAGGCGGAGGCGACGGTGCTCATGACAAACCTGCTGCAAAATCCCGGCAATTTCTATCAAGACGTGCGGCGGTACACGGCGTCGGTGGTGACGTCCATCACGTACGGGTTCCGGGCGTCGTCGTTTGACTCGTTCTGGGGGCACGGCGTGTATGATGTCATGGAGAAGGTAGTCCTCCCTTTTCGTAAAACGTTGTCAATAGTGCTAACACTTCCAGTGGACCGCCTCAATGGAACCCGGCGCCGCTCCGCCGGTCGACGTCTTTACGTTTCTTCAGTACATCCCCGCCTCCTTGGCGTTCTGGAAACGCCGCGCCATGGACGCCGGCCGGACGATGGACGCCACGTGGGCCAAGAGCCGGCGCCTTGTCGAAGAACGGAGAGCACGCGGCGAAAAGCGGGCCTGCATCATGGACAGCCTGCTGGACGAGTACGAAAAGAAGGGCTGGCCGCCGTCCATCTCGCAGCACTCGTTTACGAACCTGCTAGGCGAGATTGTCGAGGGCGGCGCCGACACCACGGCGGCCCAGCTACTCACACTAATTCTGGCATTTGCCCTCCACCCCGAGGTGCAGGCCAAAGCCCGCAAGGAAATCGACGCTGCCTGTGGGACAGAGCGGTCGCCACGGTGGAACGATTTCGCCAAAATTCCGTATGTCAACTGCATTGTCAAGGAAGGCATGCGGTGGCGGCCAGTGTAAGTTGCGACCGGCGTAGCAGGCAGATGAGTTCCTCACAGAACCATTGTCAATCACTAACACCCACAGGGCGGTCACCGCCCTCCCGCACAAGGTCCGCCAGGACGACGTCTACGAGGGCATGCTCATTCCCAAAGACACGACGGTGTTCATTCCCACCTGGGCCCTCCACCACTCCGACACCATTTATCCCGACGCCGACAAGTTCAATCCCGACCGCTACGCCCAGCACACCCGCCTCGCCAACGACTACGCCGGCAGCCCCGATTTCGAGAACCGCGACCACTACAACTACGGTGCCGGCCGCCGCATCTGCCCCGGCATCCACCTGGCGGAACGCAACATGTGGCGCATCGCGTCCAAGCTGCTGTGGGCCTTTGAGTTTAGCGAGCCCGTCGATCCCGCGACGGGCAAGACAATGCCGCTCGATCCCAACGCCTACAACCCAGGCATCCTGCAAGCCCCTTTGCCCTTCAAGGTCCAGATCAAGGTGCGCAGCAAGGCTCACGAGGAAGTCATTCTGCGAGAGCACGCCGAGGCGCAGGGGTTCCTGAAGCAGTATGATTAGGGTGCGTGGGTGCGTAGCAAGACGATTGTTGTTATAAGAAAGAGAGAACGACAAAGGTGGTGGTGAAGTACGATATCGTCATTGTTTGCATAGACTGTACACAGTATAAAATTAAATGTTTGAATGCTTGCATCGTTAGCTTTGTGCGGACCGATGACCGGAACTTGCCGATAGTTGATTCCCGTTCTTTACTCATGATTGTTATTTTTCACATAAAATTAGCATCAGTCTATTAGGTTTATTGTAGAGTTAATCTTCCATCTTGAGTCAATATTGGCAGCCCAGTTTGCGATATCAATAGCATCGTGTAATGCGTATTCCTCCTCCAGGCTAAATACGGAGAGACCGCCACAGCACTCGGCGTACTTTGGTGCCTCATACCTCGATGCACTATGGCTATTTACGTAGTCTCCTCTTTCCACTTTACCCGCCTCATCACCGCAAGCGACCTGTCGTACGTATGCCTCTTCCAGACTCGGAGGCAGAGCTGCACCCAAATCAGCCATCCCCGAGCCACGCCGCGCCGGCTCCGCATAGCCAAGCGACCTAACAAAAGTCGTCCAAGCCTTGTCTTTAACAGGCGACCGTACACTGACGCGTGGTATGATGGTTAAAGACAAGATTGTATGCACCTGCATTTTCTTTCCCAATATGGCCTGCATTATCTCCCATTGAACCAGGTTTGCCAAGACTTGCACATGGGCCAGAATCTATTCTTGATAAGCAATCATCTTTGATCTTCTTAAACATTTTGCCATCTCATTTTGTAACTCGATGATTCCCAAGGACTGTGAACTGATGGCATGGTTTTATCATACTTATTTCTCAGTTCTTTGTCTAGTTCTAAGAAAGTACATCATTTTTCAAACATTTTTCTTGTCCATTTTGTTCAATAAAAACTCGTCTCTGAATTATTCGATACGACACTGCATAACAACCGTGATAACATCCTGTTCACGCCTGTTCATCTATGCATATCAATCAGTTAACGGATCAAAGGGAGCAGTTCCCTGTCACATCACACTTCTTCCCTTACCCGGACCACATGGCCATAGAGGCAGGCACACCCAGGCACACCCAGGCACACAATCTGACAATCTGTCTGTGTTGCCTGTACCTCAATATCGTCGACACCACCAATGGTACTCCTCCCAGCCAAGCTTCAATTTCTTCAATTGAGCCGTCAAGTACGACGTACTCCGTACTCTCTCTTGTCTTCTTCCACTACCCACCTGCGTACGTTATGCCAAGGCGGCAATTGTCGGCCGCGTTGGGTGTGCAGAGCCAAGCCGGGGGTTGTGAGTGTCCAAAAGAGTCAAAGAGAAGCGTGTTTATTCTTTATTGACCATCGTGTGTTCATCCCGTGTCTTCCACCTTCCACTTTCCACTCTGCACCACTTCTCTTTTCTCTCCCTCCCACTTCCCCGTCTCCCCCTTCCCCTTTCCCCGTATTCCCCGTTCTTGTCAGTTACCTACCCTCCTCTTCTTGGAACACGCGGGGATATCCCCTCTTCCAAGCCCGGAACCCAGTCTGGTGGGTAGATGTCCAGAGAGGACAAGAAGGAAAAATATGGCAAAAATACGTAAATAAAATCGACCCATTGTAGGCCGTGTCTTGTCCTTGTCAGTCTTGTCCTTCTCTGAGTCTTGTCATCCTTGTCCTGTCCTGTACCAGAGCAGTATTGCCCCAATTCTCTCCGACTGCCCGATCTAGACCTTCTTGTCCGTCTCTTGTCCTTGTCCTTTTCAAAACTTAAAAGAGCCTTGTCCCGTGAATTTCCTCTTTTCTTTTCTTTTGTCCTCGCTTCGCTCGCTATCTTTCCCATAAACGACAACTCCACCACCACCACCATGAAATCCGCTTGGGTGCTCTCGGCCCTCGCGGCGTCTGTCACCCGCGTGTCTGGCGCCGCCATCGACGACTGCCTCGCCGCCGCGTCGGTGCCCGTCGACGCCAAGGGCAGCAGCGACTGGAACGCCGACGTCGCCCCCTTTAATACAAGACTGCCCTACACGCCCGCCGCCATTGTCGTGCCCAAGACGATTGCCGACATCCAGGCGGCCGTCAAGTGCGCGGCGGCCAACAACATCAAAGTCAATCCCAAGGGGGGTGGACACTCGTACGCCTCTTTCGGCTTGGGTGGCGAAAACGGGCATCTCGTGATTGAACTCGACCGTCTCAACCTGGTCACCCTCGACAAGACGACCAACATCGCCTCGATCCAGAGCGGCGCCCGCCTCGGGCACGTCTTCACGGAGCTCTACAAGCAGGGCCAGCGCGCCATCTCGCACGGCACGTGCCCCGGCGTCGGGCTGGCGGGCCACTCGCTGCACGGCGGCTTCGGCTTCAGCTCGCACACGCACGGCCTGGCGCTGGACTGGATGGTGGGCGCGACGGTCGTGCTGGCCAACGCGACGGCTGTCAACTGCTCGGCCACGGAGAACCAGGATTTATTCTGGGCACTCCGTGGAGCGGGCTCCTCTTTCGGCGTGGTGCACACTTTCTACTTTAACACGTTCGCCGCGCCGCCGCAGACGGTCGCCTTCCAGGCCAACCTGCCGTGGAGCAGTGCCTCGAGCTGCGCTTCGGGCTGGGCCGCGCTCCAGGACTGGCTGCAGGCGGGCAACATGCCGGCCGAGATGAACTTTCGCATCTTTGGCAGCGGCTACCAGACGCAGATCCAGGGTCTTTATCATGGCGGCCAGGCGGCGCTGCAGTCGGCCATTGCGCCGCTCATGTCCAAGCTGGGCACCTCCTTGTCGCAGGTGAAGCAGACCGACTGGAACGGCGGGTTCGCCGCCTACGACAACGGCGACAAGGTCGACGCCTCGCACCCCTACAACCAGCAGGAGAACTTCTTCTCAAAGAGCATGGCCACGTCGGCCCTGCCTACGGCCGCCCTCAACAGCGTCTGCTCCTATTGGATGTCCCAGGCAAAGAGCAACTCCCGCCAGTGGTACATTATCATCGACATGATGGGCGGCAAGAACGCCTACATTCCCTCGGTCGCCGCCAACGCCTCGTCCTTTGCCCACCGCGACAAGCTGTTTTTGTACGAGCTCTACGACCGCGTCGTCTTTGGCAGCTATCCCTCCAACGGCTTCTCCTTCCTCAACGGCTGGGCCGACGCCTTCACCAAGAACCTCGCCGACAAAGATTGGGGCATGTACATCAACTACGCCGACCCCACCATGAACCGCACCTACGCCAACCAGGTCTACTATCGCGACAGCCTGCCGCGCCTGCAGCAGATCAAGAAGGCAGTCGACCCGAACCAGGTCTTTGACTATCCCCAGGCCATTACGCCGGCATAAGAGCCGCCGAAGGCGGCAATAGAACTATCTCCGCCTCCGGATGGGTGGGCGGCGGAGGCGGAGGAACGCCGTAGGCCATAGCAGTGCCGAAGGCGAAAGAAGGCCAAAGGCGAAAGAAGGCCAAAGGCGAGAGGGTGGAGGGAAGAGTGTTGAGGGAGGTGAGCATTCTTTACTGCCAGTATTGCTTCATTTGTACATATGTTTGGTTTCAAATCAAAGAAAAGTCAATGAAAATCAAAGACAAGATGAGTGAAGAGATAGAAGAGCTAGGTGGTTGTGACGTCGTTGATGTGGAAGTGTCAAAAGTATCGCGAGAGCTCGCAAGCTTAAGCTCGAATGGTCGAGCTCAATCCCGCGCATCGTCGGATTTATGTCGTCGTCTGTCCATTCATACTAACAAGTGGAAAGTACCTGTCGAGTTGACGTTGACGTCGGACATACTTGACTGTCTTGACTGTCTTGACTCACCGGAGAAAATACCGCTGTAAAAGACGGCAGTCTCCAGCAGCGGAGGTACCGTTTTGGGCGGAGTTGGTGTCGGAGAAAGACGAGAAGAAGAAAGAAGAAAAGATGGCGGGCGCTACTGTGATGGCGGCGGCGTTAGGCGGCGATTGGCGGCGATGGCGGTGTTTTGGGCGTGTTGGTGGGCGGTGGTGGGCGGTGGTGGGCGGTGGTGGACAGCACTGGTGGGGATAGCGGGATTGATGATAGACATGCCATTGACGGATATATGCGAGACTGCGAGATTCTGCTGACAGAGATGGAGATGGTGAGGAGATGCGGCAGAATACAGTTCCCCGCACGTCATTGCCAACAGGAGAGACGAGACAATTCACTCACGACAAACCAAATAAGTTAAAAGACGTCGCCATCGAACTTGACTCGACTTGATCCTCTCGAATCAACTCGACCGACAACCCCACTACGACCACTGTATTACAGCACTCTCTTCTCTACAGCTACAGCTACAGCTACAGCTCATCATCACGACCCCTCACTTTGCCTCGACACTCCTCGACCTCCTCGACACTCTCAACTCCTCCCACAACAACCCCTCTCCTCCCCGCCATGGCCCCAATCAAGGTCGGCATCATCGGCTTCGGCCTGGCGACCAACTGCTTCCACCTGCCGTTCATCCTGCCCAACAAGGACCTGGAGGTGTATGCGTTTTTGCAGCGGGCGCCGCCGTCCGAGGCCGCCTCGCAAAAGTACGGCCACTGCACCGAAAAGTTTCCGCGGGCCAAGCACTACCGGACGGCGGAGGAGTTTTTCAGTGACCCAGAGATTGAGCTTGTGGTGGTGGCCGCGCTCAACCACGTCGCGTTTGCGACGCAGGCGCTCGAGGCCGGCAAGCACGTCGTCGTGGAGAAGCCGTTCACCCCAACCAGTGGGGAGGCGGACAAGCTGATTGCCTTGTCCAAAGAAAAAGGGCGCATCCTGACCGTCTTCCAGAACCGGCGGCTGGACAGCGACTTCCGGACGGTGCAGCACCTAGTGACGGCCGGCGCGCTGGGCAAGGTCAAAGAAGCCGAGATCCATTTCGACCCGCCGTCGGCGCCGTGGGTGAACAACTGGACGGACAAGCAGTACACGCCCGGCCGCGGCATTGTCTTTGAGCTGGGCACGCACACCATCGACCAGGCGCTGGTGCTGTTTGGCAAGCCGGCGGCGGTCACGTCCTTTTTCCGCACGCTGCGCGGCATGGACAGCGACATCCACGATACTTTTACGTTGGTCTTGGAGTACGACGGCCCTCAGAAGGACCTGGTGGTCACGATCAAGACCTCGATTGTGTCCGTCTTGAAAGACCAGCTGCGGTTCGCCGTTAAGGGCACCGAGGGCACGTTCCTCAAGTTCGGCACCTGCCCGCAGGAAGATCGGGCGATTGCCAATCCCGGCGTCCCGGCCGACGACCCCGAGTATGGCAGTGAGGATCCCCGGATTTGGGGCAATCTGACGACGAAGACCGTATTCGATGCCGCCACGCAGCACCACGACACCGACACGGGCTACTTTATCGGCGCCTACCCGTCCCTCCCGGGCTACTACCGCGGCTACTACGAGAATGTCGTCGACGCCATCCGCGGCACTGCCCCGCTGGCTGTCGACCCGCAGACGTCGCGCGACGGCATCCGGCTGATTGAGCTGGCAAGAAAGTCGCACGAGAGCAGGGCGACGGTGAAGTGGAGTGAGAGTGATTAGGGGTGCGTAGGGTGCGTAGCAGGCAGATAAGTAGATATGAGTGCTCAAAGTAGCAATAATACAAACTTTAAGAGTCGTGTGATGATCATAACGTGATCTACTTCATAATAAGAACAAGGTTGCGAACCGACAACCGACAGAACCGACAGAAAGAACAACGAGCAGATCACAGAGGATAGACATGATGGACAGATGGACAGATGGACAGATGGACAGATGGACGACGCGAACAGACAGAACGCGACCAGAACAGGCTCGAGAACAACCTTATCCGTGATCAACGGATGGTCCCCGTAGGTTAAGATGATTAATACACACAGACACAGATGGTCGCCGTCGACTGTCCATTGATGTGATGTGCAGGACCAGTAACGTTACAAAGATGGGCAGCAGGGGGGGGGGGGGGGGAGGGGCATGAAGGTAGACATGGGGTATGATGGTACAGTCCGCATGTAGAGGGTACCACAGATGTTGGGCTGTGGTTGTGGTTGTGGCTGTCTGCGGCCGCTGGCGGCAAGATCAGATGAACGGATATGAGGGGCGAGGGGATGCCTGGAAAGTGGAGGCCAAGACAAGGCAAGGAGATAAAGGAAGCCGAAAGGAAGGGCAGACAAAGAAAGGCCCGAGCAGGGTTGGTGATGGCAAGGTTGACGATGGTTGAGGGTTGAGGGTCGGGGTTGGGGTTGACGCCAGGACAGGCCTGCATGCAACCCCACGACGGACAGAGAGTGCAGATGCAGGGGAATGGGACCTGCGTGAAGTGAAGACAAAGGAAAGGCGACGACGAGTCGGCCGGCACGATGTCGACGATAGATGGTGCAGAATTAAGGTGCAGACGGCGTGCGTTGGTCTCGTTTGGTGCAGTCTAGCACACACTCTCTTACAGATTCAGGGGCAAGCGTGGTGACCGGCAGTGGACAAACGTGTGGTGGAAAGAGGAAAGGCGACGATGGAAGAAAAGAAGGAGACCACATACACGACCATCACCAGATCGTCTGATAAGTCTGATGAGGAGCCTGGTGAGGAGAGAGGACAGCGCCTAACGAGGAATAGCGTGGGACCTGAATCGCGGGGCGAGCCCCTTCTACGGAGATGATCGGCTGCGATGAGGGAGATGGAGATGGAAGTGGAGAGGATTGAAGGAAAGAAGGACAAAGTCCAGATGCGACGATGCGCTAGATCAAGCATAACGTACGGAGTACCACAGTAAAGTGGTATTGCCGGGGAGAATGGCTGACGAAAAGGATGAAGATGAATGTCAAGGTGACATCCAAGACATCCAAGACATGCAGGATGCAGGATGAAGGACTCGAAGAAAAAGGACGGGTAGGATACAGAAAACGGGCACGCGACTCTGCAGTGTTTCGCTGCGTGTAAAGTGGTTGACGATGGGGATGGTGTGGCTGGTGGTGAAGAAGATAATGAAAAGATAAAGGACTGTAGAAGGACTGTAATGACGATCTTGCTGTCTGAGGTCTTGGCAGGTGTCGTCGAGTGTTGTCGTCGATGTGGCGCTGTGTGACCTATCGTGGCATTCTGCGGATGCAGCAAGATGCAGGTGCACAAAGGCAAAATGCAGGAACACAAGAACGCCTTCATGTGATGCGCCACGCGGTGGGAGCATCCCGACTGGGCTTCAACATGCGCCTTCGTTGAAGTGGTAGGACTTTGACAACTGACAGGTACCACAATCTTGTATCACAGGTACGGTCTGCACAAGGTACGACGTGCGTTCTTTGTCGTCTTTCTTTTTGTCGCCTCATCCCATCTCTGCTTCTGCCAAGCCTTGCATCTCGGCCCAACCCTTATGAGGTTGAGGTTCCCCCTCAAGAGAAGAAAGGAGGATGCCGACGAGGGGGTGACAAGGGACATGGGCGGCCTTCCCAAACAGGCAACTCGATCTGGACAAGACCGAAACGGACCGCGATCGTCGTTCAGTAGCGCCGTCTGGCCTGCGTGGGCCCTCGGTTTTGGCCTTTGGGGGCCCTGGCTAGGCCCTGGCTAGGCACTTTTAGGCACTCTGGCACTGTTGGTTCCTGACAGCGACAACAGCGACAGTAGCGCACGGTTAGAAAGACAAAAGACGACTTAGACGGGCGAATATTGCACTCCCGATGTGAGGACCATCCACCCGGTTGACTCGAGTTGGGGGCTATTCGAGTGGGTGTTCATTCTGTTGGTTTCTTCCTTTTTTTCTTTCCTCTCTTCGTCTGTTGGCGTCCTCGGCGTATTAGTGGCGCCGTCTGGCCGTGTAAGTGGTGGGATGCTAGTGGCTGCCGTATTAGCGTGAGTGCGTGCCTGCATTCCTGTGTATTAGTGGACGAGTTATTATCAGGGGAGAGTGCAGAAGAAAGCACCGCCAATCAGGGCCTATGATCAGGTGTTTGTGTGGATTGACAGGGTCTCCCAATCCCAGATGAGATTGCTTGCCAGATTGCTGGACAGATTGCCATGTGCATCGGCCGTTTTCCTCCTTGAGGGAGAAGAAGAGAAGCTGAGACGAAAGACAGTCAGCTTCTGGACCTTTGCGGCTCTTTTCTTCCTTGCCCTGTCGTCTGAATGCCTGTTAAAGTCACCAACGCCCCTGTGGCTGATGTCTGTCATCGTCTGTCCGGCGGACTTCATCTCTTGTCATTTCCAGTGTTCATCTCCTGTCTTCATCTCTTGCCTGCTCATCTCTCCCTCTCATGTTGTTAGTCACGGCGTCTGTTCGAAATAGGAAATTCAGCGTCCTTTACATTCAGCTGGATACTGGAACCAACCTTTCCCTTCTCTCTCCCTACTTCCATGGACGGCACACTGTCCTGCATTTCCGCGGCCGTGATTGGAACACTGCTTGGACGTTTAAATTAGAGAGAGCAAGTAAATAACAAAGAATAATCAAAAAGTGAATTAGAAGACAACATAAAACAACACTAGCCTCGGGACATTTTTTGCTCCGGTCGACTTCTCCATCTCTATCTCTCCATCGTCCTCTCCATCGTCCTCTCCATCGTCCATCGCCCGTGTCGATCTTGTTCCACTTTGTCCACGACCAAGACATGCCTACGCAGCTCCCTCCACCACTCATTCTTTCTATCTTCTCCCACGCGCCAGTCACGCCTGCCCGCCTGAACGTGTAAATGAGACCTTGCCGACGGCCGATCTGTTTTGGTGTCCGTAGAGTAGACAAACAAATGCAGAAGGGAAAGGGGAAAACAGAAAACAGAGCGATCACCAGCCATGTGCCCAAACAAAAGTCTACTTGTTGTTTTGCGTGTGGTAGAAACCATGTGAACTGTGAGCTCTCCATCTGTCTACAACGTGTGTCTTCTTATCACATCGTCACCACCACCACCTCTCGTCTTGTCTCACAAACTGCCTCGAGCAGATTGTCTCGTGGTGGACTATCTTTCTTCTTTTCTCTCTTTCTCCGTCTTCCCCTCGTGCCTTTCCTTCCACGAGGATACGTCCCGTCGTCACGTCTTATCTTAAACAGGCCGCGTCAGGTCGCATTCTACCCTACTCTGTACTTTCTATTTCCATTTCTTATTCTTTACCTTATTCTTATTTCCTATCCTCTCTTTGTCCCGCCCTAACGGCCCCTACGCCGGGGAAATATGAACGGCGCTACGACCGACTGCCACCGTCAATAACTCCATGACCAGTCATTGACCACTCTTTGACTACCATCCACTCCATCCACCTTGACGATCATGAACCTGGTCTTGTCGTCTCTTCTCTACCCCCTGCATCCTACTCCTTGACCGTTCTCCTTTTTACCCTCTGCTCCTTTCTACTCCTACGCTCCCCGGTACCCGGTCCTGTCGTCTCCTCTCGTCTCCTTTCTTTCAACCTCCCCACAGTCCACTCGACTCTTGACGCCAAAAGTGGCAACGTTACGAAGTAGACACTACCACCTCTTCACACCTCATCCCTCCTTTCTCGTCTCATTCGACGATCCGGGCTGGGCGTTTAATGTCGAATTTTACTTTTTACTCCTTGACTGGAAACGGCTCTAGCCGGGTTAGCGGTCGAGGTGGAGGACGGGGTTGGTGCTGCTGGATGTGACGACCAACAGTAAAGCAGTGGATATCACCAAGTGGATATCGACGACAAAGACTCGACGAGACAGTCTGGGTCACATCCCTCTCGACCACAAAATTATATATAGCACGGGGTCGACTCGAGTCTGGTGATGCTTTTTTCTGTCTTCTCTCCCTCTCTTCATCGACACTTGACATCGACATCGACATCGACATCGACATCGACATCGACATCGACATCCCTCGCCGACAGGTAGGTCTTGAAAGTTGACTCGACACTTTCATCCATTCCTTTTACAATCATTCATTCATTACTCTACATTCATTTTACAATCCTTCATACACTCCTTATCATTTATTACCTCCTCTCGTCAACATGTTCATGAAGACTGCCCTCTCGGTCCTGGCGGCCTCGTCCGTCGTCCAGGCTGCCCCTACTGCTGCTCCTGTCTCGGCGCTGGATGTCCCGACGTCGGATATTGCCGCCCGCGCCTCCGGCTACCAGAACGCCGTCTATTTCGTCAACTGGGGCGTCTACGGCCGCAACTACACGGCCCAGCAGCTGCCGGCCAACCAGATCAGCTATGTGCTGTATGCCTTTGCCAACCTGCAGCCGACCGGCGAGGTGTACTCGAGCGACCAGTACGCCGATCTGCAGCAGCACTACGCCACGGACTCGTGGAACGATGTGGGCAACAACGTCTATGGGTGCGTCAAGCAGCTGTACATTCAGAAGAAGAAGAACCGCAACATGAAGGTCCTGCTGTCGATTGGCGGCTGGACGTACTCGCAGAACGGCAACTTTGCCTCGGCGGCCGGCTCGGCGTCGACGCGCGCCACGTTTGCCCAGACGGCCGTCACTCTGGTCAAGGACTGGGGCTTTGACGGCATCGACATTGACTGGGAGTACCCGGCCTCGGCCACGGACGCCGCCAACTTTGTCTTGCTGCTCCAGGCCGTCCGCGACGAGCTCGACAGCTACGCCGCCCAGTACGCGCCCGGCTACCACTTTTTATTGACTGTCGCCTCGCCCGCCGGCCCCACCAACTACAATGTCCAGAACCTCAAGGGCATGGCCAACGTCATTGACTTTTTCAACTTTATGGGTTATGATTATGCCGGTTCGTTTTCCACGTACTCGGGCCACCAGGCCAACCTGTACAACAACCCGCAGAACCCCAACGCCACCCCTTTCAACACGGACGACGCCATCACCGACTACATTGGCGCCGGCGTGCCCGCCAGCCAGATCGTGCTGGGCATGCCCATCTACGGCCGCGCCTTTGAGTCGACCGCCGGACCGGGTACCGCCTACAACGGCGTCGGCCAGGGAACCTGGGAGGCCGGCATCTACGACTACAAGGCGCTGCCGCGCTCGGGCGCGACTGTTGTCACCGACTCGATCTCGGGCGCCACGTACAGCTACGACTCCTCGTCGCAGGAAATGGTCTCGTACGACACGCCCGCCATGGTCCAGACAAAGGTCCAGTACGTCAAGAGCAAGGGTCTCGGCGGCGGCATGTTCTGGGAGGCCTCGGCCGACAAGACCGGTGGCGACTCGTTGATTGGGACGTCGTACACTGCTCTGGGTGGTCTTGACAGCACCCAGAACCTGTTGAGCTATCCGAACAGCCAGTACGCCAACATTGTGGCTGGTATGCCTGACAACTAGACGCGGCCTCTGTCTCTCTGATTCTCTCTGTGTCTCTGCGAGCGAAGCGAGCTACTGCGACCAAAGGGAGCATCAACTGACAGCGAAGCTGGCAGTCTGTGTCTTTCTGTGTGTCTCTCATTCTCTCTGTGTCTTTGTGAGAGAAGCGAGCTTCTCCATCCTCTGTCAACGAGCATCAGTCTCTCATCCTTTTTCATCATCATCATGACAAGTCATGACATTCATTCTTTCTGTTTCTTTACCGTCACTCATTCTGTACATTACGACCTCGGTCATATATGCCTGCTGTGCATAGTCTCCTTCTTACTGTCGTTTATCATGTCTTTTGTCTTTACTTTTTGTGTCTACTACTCTCCTTCTCTGTACATATTCAAACACGTATATACACCCGCAAAACAAAAATAAAAAATACCCAAAACAGACGTCCCCGAATGGGATAACGTGACATGACTTGAGAGGAACATCATTCAGCCGGGACTTGCAACAGAGCACTTCAATGTCTGCCCTCAACAGCCGTGAACTGAAAGACCATCGGCAAATTGACAAGTGAAGAGTCTAAAATAGGAGTCCACGTACCACAGTCTCAAGCGAGCACACACAAATAAAGTACTCTCCACAGAGCCTGCGCAGTCTGGAACGCCGTCCCGGTGTCCACTTGGGGTGTACTCCAGATTGTGCCCGGGTGTACTCCAATTCATTTTGAATTCAATTTTTGACAGCCATCCCGCCATCTCGGCCGGCGGCTGAATTGGGGAATTTGAATTGAATGTGGACTGTGCAGCGATGTAGAGATTACCCATCCAGGGCGTGTGAGTGGTGGGAGAAAATGGTCAAAACGTGGGGAAGAAGATTGCGGGAGAATAAAATAAGAGCAGAGAAGTAAAAAGTACAGAAGAGCGTGGATTCAACAGCCACTTACACCAAATTGCACCATATCTAGCCTCCAGATGCAGCCGACAATCTAGGCTTTTGAAAGGCAGCCGGTCCAGGCCTTTTGGAAGAGGGGGTGGCAGACAAGGGGAAGGTAAAAGGAAGAGAAGAAGGTAAAAAGAATAAAAGAACAGACGGAGACAATAGATAAAGTGTGGTCCGTCTGTCAGGCAGGGATCGTCGTCTTTTGTTGTGTCCTGTCGTGAATTCGTGAGTATCGTGAGGTTGTCAACAATACGTTTGGTCTTCATCACAACCAACACCACGATGATATTCCCTCTGTCCCTTGTTGGCTTGCTGGCCAGTCCTGCCATGGCTGCCCTCGCCCAACGCTACCAGCACCTCGAGCCCAACGTCACGGCCACGCCGACCAGCGTCAACGGCACCGGCGGCCTCACCAACATGAACCCCAACGCCACCGTGCCCTTCCCGACGACAACGACCGTCACCCTGACCACAACCGTCACGGCCGTCTCCCACCCGCCCGGCACGCTGCTGTCGCTCATCACCATGATCACCACGCGCAGCGAAACCACCTACATCCCGGGCCCCGTGACCGAGTACCCGGCCACCATTACGGAAACAATCATCTCGACCGGCACAATCGAACACCGCCGCACGAGCTCCAACGGCAAGAGCACGACGCTGCATGCGCAGTCGACGAGGACGTGGATGGTGACGACTACCGTGGAGGACCCGAACCCGCCGCAGCCGACCGACGACTTTACGTTTCCGTATCCCTTTTTCACGCCGGACCCGACGGACCAAGAGGGCGCGACGGAGACGGACAGTGCGGGAATTGGGGCGACGGATACGACGACGACGGACAGTGCTGTCGTGACACCACCGCCGACAACGACGGCGTGAGGCAGGCAAGAAGGGACAGTAGAAGGCAAGCATTTAGAGTAGACAATTGAACGAAATGGCATTTTGATTATGATCAATGACTCGAGTTGGTACAACTGGAACTGGAACTGAAATGGATATAACGCTGAGGATATCAAAACAAAGGAAATAAAAGAGAGCAGTGAGATCAGAAGAAATCAGAAGAAGGAAAGAAAATCAAAAGAAGTAAACAATAGACACAGAATTAGACGAGGAATCACAGACAGAATGAGACAAGGAATCACAGACAGAATGCCCTTCGTCTTCAGCCTTCCATCGTCTCCGACAGTAATATCGCCTTCGGCCTATCTATGGCCGACGGCGTTCCTCCGCCTCCCCCGCCCGCCCACCCGGAGGCGGAGAGTGGTGTGGGGAAGAAGAGTTGAAGACGGCTTCGCCGTCTTCTATCGCCTGCGGCGCACTAACATGGCCTCCGGCGGTAACATCGCCAAAGGCGATGTTCACTTCGTCTTCCTTAATCCACCTTCTCCTTGGCCAACAGCGTCACCTCGTTCTTGCTCAACGCCTTCTTCTCGCCCGCCGTCCGCAGCACCGTCGCCGCCGCCAAATCCGCCTTTGCACCATGCCCGACGAGCCGCCACGAGGCGCTGCTCGGAATGCTGAACCAGACGGCGTTCAACACGGAAATGGCGCGCCAAGGGTGGCCGCTCGTAAAGATTTGCCCCAAAAGCCGCGGGAACGTGGGGGCAGCACCGAGCGGCGCCAGCAGCTCGTCGACGTAGGGAATCATGTGGTGGGTGGCGTTGTGGCGGTCCGAGTGGACAAAGTGCTTGCGCTGGTAGGCCTTGAGGGCGGCCACCCCCTTTTCCATTTCAGCGAGGGTCGGCACCTTGATGCGCCCGCCCAGAATGGCGGCCGTGTAGCGTGCCTGCGCCTCGACGGCGGGCGGCAGGGGCCCGTGGAGCTCCATGTAGCCGTGGAAGAACAAATTCTTTTGGTGGAGGGGGTGGATCAGCCGGAACAGATCGATATCCTGCGAGTCCGGGGGATGGACAGTGTTGGCCGGCAGGTACGGCAGGTCAAACATGTTGTAGCCGGTCGCAAAGATGACCACGTCGACGTCGACGTCGTACTCGGCGTCGTTCTTCTCCTTGACCTTCTTCGGGTCGGTCGGCTTGACGATGACGCCGCCCTTGGTCATCCGCACGACATCGCCGCGCTCAATCTTGATCAGGCCCGTGTTGACCTTTTCCAAGAAATCGCCCCGGATCGTCGGGTTCTGCTCGAGAATCTTGTGCGACGGCTGCATTGCCTCGGGCGCCTTGCCATCGACAAATTCTAGGAGGACGGTCTGCAGCCACTGGCTGAGGCCCGTCGGCACCCACAGCTGCGTCGCGCGGTTGTCAAACGCCTCGGTCGGTTTGCCCAGCACGTAGCGAGGCAGGACCCAGCCGCCTCTTTTCGTCACCAGGTGGAGCGAGGCCGCATGCGGCGCAATCTCGCACGCAATGTCGACGGCCGAGCTGCCGAACCCGACAACGGCCACGCGCTTGCCCTCGTACGCCGCCGGCGAGCGGTACCAGTGGCTGTGGAAGGCCTCGCCGAGGAAGTCGTCCTTGCCCTGGATAGAAGGCATGCGTGGCGCACTCAGATGGCCGCCGGCGACGATGACCGCCGAGAACGTCTCCACGACATCAGGCTTGCCGGCCTGCCGGGACGTCACCGTCCACGACCCGTCCTCCTGCGGCGCACACTGCGTGACTTTGGTCTTGAACCGAATGTGCTTTTGGAGTGCAAAGTGCGCGGCATACTCCTCCAGGTACTGCACCAGCAGCCGGTGGCCAAAGTAGTCCGGGTACCGCGCCGGGTCAAAGGGAAAGTCGGAAAACGCCGACGTGTCGCGGCACGAGTTGAGCATCGTGCCCAAGTAAATCGACGACGACGAGGCGGCGTCCTCGTCCGCCTTGGGCTGGTACACCCATGCGCCGCCGACCGTGTCGCGCGCCTCGAAGCAAACGGCTTCGAAGCCTTCGGCGAGTGTTTCTTTGAGGGAGGCAAGGCCGGAGATGCCTGAGAAAAGAGTGGTGGTTAGTATTTGTCGCCTCGTAGGGCTGAGCGGGTCTCGTCTTACCTGCGCCGATAATGGCGACGCGCTGTGTCATTGTGGAGGCGATAATTGGAGATGCTGTTGGTGTTGTTGGAAAGATTGTTGATGAAAACAGTCAAGAGAAAAGAATGACAGAAAGAAGATGGAAGGTTTTGAATAGTCTGTACGAATTTCAAATGCAATTACAATCCAGAGGTCCTCGAATCCTTTTCAGTTCTCCTCACGGAACTTTCCATCAATCTCCGATCCTTTCTGACAACCTTGTTTCTTTCTTACTTTCTGTCTCTCGCTCTTTGTTGCCCGGTATGGCAGTGCTTGGCTCTTTTCTCACTGTTCTTGGCTCCTTGTTTTCTTTACCAAGCATTTTACACGCTGTGCACTTTACGGAATACACGCTTCTCCTCAGATTAAGGAGGCTGACGTGTAACGGCGCTGCAACCCATGAATCCTTTGAGAGTTTGGGCTTGCCCCCGCTGGGTTAAGCCTTGGGCAAAGAGTGGTCGAGAAATGGAAGAACAGCGTGATTGGGCACAGTTTTGCAGCACAGATGCTGGAAAACAGGTGAGAACTGTAGCAATACCGTGTAAACATCCCTGTCCGGCGTCAGTAGTAGCATCGCGCCACCAGCCCTATTGGCTTATTTCCCTTTCCCTTTCCCTTCTCTTTTGTTACTGGTCTCATCTTGATCCTTCAATGTTAAATTCAGAATCCCATCCATCCACATGCTATCGCTATTGTGATTGTTATCCTGATTATTCCCACGACAAAGGAAGGAGAAAAAAGACTGAAAGACTTTAGAAATACAAATACTCGACAGGCCCATATTCCACTTGCAAATTCAAATACATGATGACGAACTGATCGCTTGACAGACTGACAGACTAACGGGCAATTATGTCCGACGCGGCAGACACCATATCAAGGCCAAGGCCAAGAAACGCGCTGTGAGCTCTCGACTCTCACTTTTCCGATAATACCACGCCGATGTCCCATACTTTCTCGCCAATACCTGCCCCTTCACCTACGCCACACCAAACACCTCCGACGGCGTCATGGTAAAGGTCGTCCCTTCTGTCGACGTCGCATTGTCATTGTCGAGGTCGGCCCCTCCGCCAGCAACCGTGTTGCTGTACGGCTGCGTCGCGTACGACGTGTAGTTCCACCACGAGTTGCTAACCTGCAAGTCGTCAAACTTGTACGTGACGGCGAGGTTGGCTTCGGTGAGAGTAGTCGCATTCCCCGGCACGAGCTTGGCCGCCACCTGGCGGCGCTTGGTGGTGTTGCGGGTGTCGGTGATGTGGCAGAGCGTGTAGGGGGCGCCGACGCCGGTGCCTGCGCAGTAGGCCTCGAAGGCGGGGATGGGCATCTGGCCGCCCGAGTACGGGGCGGAGATGTTGAAGTCTTTTTTGTCAGCGAACGACGAACGACGAGCGAGGGCAGCGAGTGAGGAGTGGGGAGAAGAAGTGAACGAGCGCAGCGAGGACAGAAAACGAGCGAAGCGAGGACCCAAACTTACTGTAGGAGCAGAGGGCGTCGTCCTCCGAGTACTGGGCGATCCAGTTGGTGACGGTCCATTCGTACGTCGAGTCGGCCGGCGCGTCGAAGAAGACGTAGTGGAGCGCGCGGGCGGCGGCGGGCGAGGCCAGCAGGGCGGTCAGCCCGAGAGTAAGGAAGTGCATAGTGAGTGGTGATGACAGTGATGTTCTTAGTTGGTGATGATGTCGATGTGAGTTGATGTTGATGAGAAAGACGGACGACGAGAGTTATATGTTGGAAGAAGTCGAGATTGTCGAGATCTGTGCCTCCCTCGCCTTGTCTTCGTTTACCCGTAATTGTGTTCTGCTCGTACAGACGACTCTCGCCAATGTCTGTGTCTGTCTGTGTCTGTGTCTCCTCGTGTTTGTCCCTTTTGTGCCACTCCATTCTTTGGGTTCTTTTATTGTCTACTTCCATGAGTTGTTCCAAGAGATTTACTTTATTTTCTATTGATTTTCTCATACAATTCCCTGCAATTGTCCGCCGCCAAGTGTGCACAGCATTCAAGATCTTCTGTGTTTGCCTGTATTTGCCTGGGTTGTGAGAACAGACGACGCGCTTCGCGGGTACCCCTTGTTGATCTCAATTCGGAGACAACAGGTTTGGAGAGTTGGCTGTGGAGATGCACACTCCGCACGAGAATTGCACGCAACCTGCACTCAACTTCTCCTCAGACAACTAAACTCACTGCCGTCTCTGGCCATCCCTGCATTGCCCATTCTTTGCCGAGACACAAATTCAACGGTCTTGGCGTTGACAGGTGTGAAAGTCAAAGTTCGTGATGGGCAATGGGTTCGTCCTTGGCGTAATACAGCCTGTGCTATTCTTAGTCACTTTTTGACCTTCACCTTCTTTTGATGTTCACCGTGTTGCTTGTACCTTGACCGTTGCTGTCCTCTTCTGGCCGTAACAGTGCGCGCGCAACTGATTGTTTCACGCAAATTCAGTAAAGATGTAGACTTACACAACCTTTTCTTCTTTGGTGTTTTCGTGTTTCCTGTCGGGTCCCCCCCCCCCCCAGAAACAGCCACGACAGGATGCAGAACACAGAACAGGATTCGTTGTCACCCTGCATGTCCCAACTGTCCCAACATGTACGGAGTACTCATGCAGGCACTGGACACTGCAGATATTGGTAATGGCACACTTACACAGTACACAGTCCCAACGATCGAGAAAAGGAGTCAACAAGCTGAATTGAGTTGAGACTGCAACACACAACTGCACCTTGACCTGCATCTTGCGGTGAGTCAAACAGCCAATTAAACAAAACGCAGACACGACCCTGCAAGCGCAGACCGCAAAATGCAAAATGCAAAATGGAAAGACGGCGAAACGAAACAGATGAGGGTGAGCAACACAAGAAACAAACTCTCGGATATCATGCAACAGCAGCCGTGAAACAAAACAGACCCAGCTGAACGACCCAAGACTGGAAAACTGCTGTAGCTCTTGGCTGTCAAACACAAACCCTAAAATAGACTTGTTCTATTCGTCAATTCGGCCGTGATGAGATGTGAGGAGAACGACTGGGTTTCGACAGAAGGTGGGAAAAGACACATGAAGATGGGAAAGTACAAAAGTCATTGGAAGCACAGAGTAGAGTCCAGATTTAATCTTTATTTTCATTTGGATTTATTTGACAGATATAAGCTCACTGTGATTTTTTGTAGAATTATTTTTTGACAAGCATTGTTGTTGTTTTTACTTTTGAAATTCGAATTTTGTCGTGTTTTTCTTTTCAACTTTGACATTTTCTTAAGACGGCGGGCTCGTCATGGCGCTGGCAATGCTCGAGCGATCAGTCTCAACGTCGGAGGAAGGCCCCGTTGCACCGAAGGCGGCGAGGACGGGAGGCTCGTCACGGCGCCGGTTATGTACGAACAGTCGGCCTAGACGTCGGAAGAGGACCCCATATCACAAACCACACGACCACTCACTCTATTTTCAGACCACTGCACTCGCTCCTTTTGTTTGTTTTATTTTGTTTTGTTTATTGTATATAGAGGCCTTCGAAGGCCAGCACGCACTCGTGTAAGCTGGAAAGTTTACACACACAATTCTGTGGTAGTTTTTTCCCCATGAGGGTTCTGCCTAGCTAGTCGCCAATAGTCAGGATTGACTGAGAAAGGCGGATATTAATAATAATAATAATTTGACATTTTCTTTTCATTTCGTTTTCGTCAAAAAACTCTAAAAAATCAGAAAGAAAATAAACAAAGCTATCCAGTCTTAAAAAATACATAAAAACAGCTTTCCCCAGATTTGAGCTTGAGCTTTCATCCTGAGCTCTCATCTCAAGCTCTCATTTTGTTTTCTTGACTCATCTTTCCCTGTCGAAAATCAAGAGACAGAATTAATATCCCCACTACCGCGTCTCCTTTCCCCTCGCGCCCTGTGACGAACTGTTGACATCGGCTATCCTCGCTATCTATCAGAGCTTAGCGGCGGGCAATGGCGGGTCTCTGACAAGTCGCTGTAGCGTCGCTGTATCGCTGGAGCGAGGCTGTGATTACCCCTGTATTGCGACGTAAATGGCCCCTCTTTGGCGGTTGATACTGCACGCAAACGGTATGACTCGCTACACGTGACTCTCCGCGACCGCTAAATGCCACTGGCAGGAGTGGCAGACCGCCCGCAATTGGCAAATGAGCGGCAAGAAACCGACTTCTTTTGGGCAGGCACACGACCCACAACTTCTTTTTTGCTTGCGATTGCAACCGCCAGAATTCTCTGATAAGGAAAGAGTCATCGTTTTGACAGCCCCAAGAAGAAGAGGGGCGATTAAATAGCTTCCCTCCCCATCATTTTGGTCTAAACCCCCTCGATTCTTTTGTTTTCTTGCATTCTCCATTATCACCAACTTTTGACAACAAGATCAATTGACTCTTTCGACTCAATTGCACCGACTCTTCCTCCTTCCTCAACATGTACCCCTCCTCCCACACACCACACACACAACCTTCACCATGAGCAAAGGAAAGGTCTGTCTCGCCTACTCTGGTAAGTTACCACCGCCTTCTCACAAAGCCTCAATCGACCTCCACTAACACCCCCAGGCGGTCTTGACACCAGCTGCATCCTCAAGTTTCTGCTCGAGGAGGGCTACGAGGTTGTCTGCTTCCTCGCCAACGTCGGCCAGGAGGAGGACTGGGAGGCCGTCAAGGCCAAGTCGGCCCTGCTCGGCGCCTCCAAGATGATCATCAGCGACCTCCGCAAGGAGTTTGTCGAGGAGCTGTGCTTCCGCGCCGTCCAGTGCAACGCCCAGTACGAGGGCCGTTATCTCTTGGGCACGTCGCTGGCCCGCCCCGTCATTGCCCGCGCCCAGATGCAGGTCGCTCTCCAAGAAGGCTGCCAGTACGTCTCGCACGGCTGCACCGGCAAAGGCAACGACCAGGTCCGCTTCGAGCTGGCGTTCCTGACGATTGACCCCACCATCAAGATCATTGCCCCCTGGCGCATGCCCGAGTTCTTCAACCGCTTCCAGGGCCGTCTGGATCTGCTGGACTACGCCGAAAAGGTCGGCATCCCCGTCACGTCGACAAAGGCCAAGCCCTACTCCATGGACGACAACCTGGCCCACTGCTCGTACGAGAGCGGCTCGCTCGAGGACCCCTCGCAGCCGCCGCCCGTCGACATGTGGACGCGCACCGACGATCCCGAGAAGGCGCCCAACACCCCGCAGGACATTCAGATTGTCTTCGAAAAGGGCCTGCCCGTCAAGCTCGTCGCCGACGGCAAGGAGATTACCGATTCCGTCGAGCTGTTCCTCGCCTGCAATGCCCTCGGCAAGACCCACGGCATCGGCCGCATCGACATTGTCGAGAACCGCTTCATCGGCCTCAAGTCCCGCGGCTGCTACGACGCCCCCGGCATGACCATTCTCCGTCTTGCCCACCTCGATCTTGAGGGCCTCGTCCTCGACGGCAAGGTCCGCTCGCTCCGCGACCAGTTTGTCACCCACAACTGGTCCGAGCTCCTGTACAACGGCATGTACTTTTCGCCCGAGCGCGAGTTTGTCGAGAACTCGCTGCTTTTCTCGCAGCGCTTGGTGAATGGCGAGGTCCGCCTCCGCCTCTACAAGGGCAACGCCTACGTGCTCGGCCGCAGCAGCCCCGACTCCAAGCTGTACTCGTCCGAGGAGTCCAGCATGGACTCGCTCGTCGACTTCTCGCCCGTCGACACCAGCGGCTTCATCAACATCAACGCCATCCGCCTCAAGAAGTACGGCCTGCAAAAGGCCGAGTTGGGCGAGTCGCTGGCCAAGTCGTCGTAAGCGACACGTAGTCGACGCAGTCGACGGAGTGTGGTAGTTTGACAGGAGATAGTCAACTATCCAGTGTATGGAAAAGGAAGGAATGGGCATAATCTTGTTAAAATATGGCGTACGGTGGTCTCCCTTAATAGAATCACGTTTATGATATCATCTAAAGGGTGCAGTGTGAAGTGTAGTAGTCCTCGTAATTGTCACGTATGCCGCAAGTCACGCAGTCTGTCGTCAATGCAATTGATTGTAGTCCTATGTTCGTGGATTTTGCCTTGCGTTGCCTATCGTCCTCCTTCTCGTCGTCTAATTGCTCCGTGCACCCTCTTTGGCCTCTCGTAACTCGTTCATCTTGGCCACCCGCTTCTTGAACTCCTCGTACTGGCACTTTTCGTAGCTGTGGCGTTCGGTCTATCCCCTGGTATTAGCATAATATTTCGAGGGGGGTGCTATTGTCATTCTGTGCACGTCAACGTACCTCACACTTCCATGGAAGATAGTACGTCTCGAACCGGCAGCGGTTCAGCGGGATCAGCAGGTTGGCGCAGCTGTCGCGGTAGGCCAGCGGCAGCTTGGCCTCGCTCATCTGCTCGCGCGTGGCTTCTAGAGTACGAATGCGTTAGCATTCGTGGTCATTCGTGATTATGGAAGTCGTCGACTCAATCGGGGTTGGGCGATGGTGATCGAGGAGTCGAGTCAATTGACTCGACAAAGCTCGCTTCGCTCGCTTTGTCTTCGGGTGTACGCACTTGGGAGGGTTTCTTCGGCGTGGCCAGCCATCTTGTCGGTATTCCAGTGAGCCGGACGGTCAATGGTGCGGAGGGTGGGAGTCGGTGTCGGGTGGTGACAATCGGTGGACGTCGTGATAGTTTGCTCACTACCAAAAGCTGGATGTTCGGCAAAACGCTCTCCTCAAAATCGAGGCCGGACCACGTGACCGTATTTTACGCAGACGGATTGGGGCTGTTTCCATTGGCCAATTGGCAGAGGTACCCCACTATCGGTATTAACACAATTGAGAGGGAGAAAGCACTGAAAACACTGAAATTGACTAACATCTACTAACACGCCTGTAAATACTAGTAAACAAGAGTAAATAGCAGTACAAGAGTAAATAGCAGTAAATCTGTAACTATTTGTATGGGCTTCTTTCCGTTCCTTTCCCTATTCTTTCGTTTCTTTTCCTTTTCTGTCCTTTCCTTTCTTTTAAACAAACCACAACTCCTCGTCAACTCCAACAAGTGTTGAACTTGCCCGTCATCAATCGTCCAGTCATTCATCAGCTCGTCATCATCGTCACCAAAGGCGTTCTGCTAACATCGCCTTCGGCCTTTCTTTCGCCTTCGGCAGCTAACATGGCCTACGGCGTTCCACCGCCTCCCCCGACCACCCACCCGAGGCGGTGGTGGAAGTAGTGGAGCGACGTAGTCGCAGCGCTTGCGGCGCTCCAACAGTGTCTCCGACGTGTCTAAGGCTCACCCGGCCAGATGGCATCGGCCAGATCACGCACCAGCTTCAGCTTGTTCACCATGTCCTGGTGGGTCACGCTGTTGCCCAGATGGTGGCTGGCAAAGCCGCACTGCGGGCTCACGCCGATCCGCTTCAGGGCATCCTCGCGCGTCTGGCCGGGCGTGCCCTTGGCGACGTAGTCGGCGGCCTCGTAGACGCGGGCCTTCATGGCCTCCAAGTCCTCGAGCTCGGGGAACTTGCTGGTGATGACGCCGACGATGACGTTTTTGTTGGCGGGCAGCTCGGCGAGCGGCTCGAAGCCGCCGGAGCGCTCGGTGTCGTACTCCAAAAAGTAGGTGTCGACGTTGATCTCCTTGAAGAGCGTCTTGGCGATGCGGTCGTAGGCGCCCTCGCTAAAGTGGCGGGAGTAGGCAAAGTTGCCGCGGCAGAGGTGGAGGCCGACGTGGAGGTCGGCAGGGCGTTTCGACAGGCAGTCGTTGTAGAGCTTGACGTAGCTCGCCAACAGGGCGTCGGCGTCCTCGCCGTGGTCCTTGAAGCCCTGGAGCATTTTCTCGGAGCAGAAATAGGCCAGGTTGGGGTCGTCAATGGTGACGTTGCGGCAGCCGGCGTCGTACAGAATCTGCAGCTCCGTCTGGTAGGCAACGGCAATGTCGGCAAAGTACTCCTCGTCGTTGGCGTAGACGTCCTTGGGGTACGCGTAGCCCGGCTTGTAGCGCAAGTGGTACCACTCGGGGGCGGGCAGCGTCAGCTTGGCGCCGGCGACGCGGTCCGCGGGCAGGTGCTCTTTCAAATAATTCCACTGGTCGAGGTACGTGCTGCCGGTGTGCTTGATCTTGCCCACGCAGACAATGGACTCGCCCGGCTTGTGGCCGGCCTCCGTAAAGGCAGCCAGGTCCGGCACGTACAGCCGGAACATGTCCAGCGGCGGGTCGGCGATCTCGTCCATGCCCTCGAGGGCGGGGAAGAAGGTGCCCCAGAACTGGTGGCGGCGGTACTCGCCGTCGGTGACCGGGTGGTAGCCCAGGTCGAGCTGGACCTTGATGATGTTGTCAATGGCGTCGTCCTCGAGCTTGTGCAGCTCCTTGTCGGCGGCAATCACCACGGCCTTTTCGCCGTCGAGCTGGACGCGCTTGTCGCTGAGGGCCTTGGGCCGCAGCAGCGAGCCCATGTGCTCGGCACGGAACGGGGGGCGCTGGTGGGACATGTTGGAGGGTGCGTAGCAGGGGGATGTAAAGATAAAGGGTGATGTAATGTAGAGTGAAGAAAGAGTGAAGCTTAGGTTATGTCAAGTGAGTCGAGAGTGAAAGAGGAAAGAGCAAGTCAACTCGGCTTGGAGGAAAACGGAAAGTGCACACAAAAGGAAGGAACGAGGCTAGGAAGCATCAAAGCGACGGCCGGCAACATCATGAGCGAGCCCGTGTATTAAAGTATGTCAAGCCCCCCTCTTTTCTCTCCTCGGTCAATGTTGCAATTCCGTCGCATTTCCTTCTACGACTTCACTCGAAAACGACCCCTCGACAGCCCACCAACATCCTCTACCTACCTTCCCACCATCTCTGCCGTCCGGCATTGCTCTTCATGACAAGGCGTCTTGGCTGATGTGGTAGCCGGTTTCTCAGAAAGAGAGGAAGAGAGAGAGCAGTTGGATGCGGGGAAACAACAATAATTCGTCGTAAACGACTAACTCTCCTGCTCTCTTGCCTCGACCCATACCCCAAGCCCTTGAAGATCGAGGGCCCCACAATTGGTAAGAACTGACTGAAAACGACCGGCGCGTTGCAGACCCAAAATATGTGGAGGGAAAGCAGAAAAAAGAAGGGTAAAAAGGACGAAGAGGGACGAAAAAAGGGGACAAAAGACTTCTTTCTCCAAGGCTAGACGGGCATTGGCTGTGGAGGAGAAGAGGGTCGAGAGAGCGAGGCGGGAGGAAGTGGGAGAATAGTGGGAAAGAAAGAAGGTGGGAATATTCCGTGTGGGCAACGGCGAGGGTGAGCAGCTGTCAGAAATGCGACGCTGTGATGTTGGGGGAGAGGGCTGGAGGGGAGGGGAGAGTTGGATGTTGATCGGTTGACGGTTGAAAACGACGGTTCGAGGAGAATTGAGACGGTTCACAGACGGTTCGACGGTTCGAGGACGGTCTGCGGGTGGTCGGTTGGTTGCATCTGAGTGGCCAGATTGGGCGGAGAAGTCGAGAAATGACAGGCGAAAGACGAGAGGCGTTCCAATTCGATCAAAACGCGAGTGTTGAAGATTTGCAGAATTGCGCAAACACGGGATGTCAAGCTGTGCCTGTCAGGCTGTCAATGTGTCAAAAATGCAGCAATCACTATCACTGCAGCTCGCAGCAATTACTGCCGTCCCACTCGGCTGCACTTACACAAGAGGCAAGCGGTGCGATGGTGGGGGATACAAGATGGAAAGGAGACACAATATTCTTAAAAGTGAGAGGCAAGATGCAGAAAATACCAAGATACATTAACTTGAATAGTATGGTATCATCCGACGATTGCACGACGTGTAAATAAATAGACAAAAGAAACCAAAAGAGCATTGTATCCAACAATGCATGCACCAGAACGCCGACGCCTCTATGCTGTAATAAGATAAAAAATACCAAAAGATGAAAGAAACCAAGAAAGAATCACACAAAAACCAAGATCCAAGAAAGAAAGGACGGTCTTCGACCGTCATCGACTGCCGTCGACGTCTAGTCGTCCTCCTCGTCGCTCTCGCCTCCACTAATGTCGACCTCCTTCTTGTGCTCCTCCTCGGCCATCTCCTTGTAGGTGCTCCAGCTCAGCAGCGCAAAAGCCACGACAATCATGCTGCCACCGGCGATAGCGGCGAGGCTGGGCGGCTGGCCGGTCAACCACCAGTCGGAGACGGCGACGATGAAGATGGTCAAGAGGGAGGCGACGCTGCTCAACACGGGCGAGGTCAGGCTGATCAGCACCAAGAAGGAGCCGGCAAAGGTGGCGTTCATGATGACACTCAAAAACAAATACCAGGCGACCTTGCCGGTGGGCAGGGCAAACGTCTCAATCCCCAGCATGTGGAGGACTGGCAGCGGGACCCAGAGGACAGTGAGCGTGAAGACGCCGATGCAGCTGCCAAAGGTGTTGGCAAAGATCATGCCGCGGCCGGGCGAGCAGCCGTCGGGCGGGCAGGCGTAGCGCTTATACAAGACTTCGTAGAGGCCGTAGAGCACACTGCCGGCGCCGATGATGAGGTTGCCGAGCAGGCGGTTCTCCGCCTCGTTCTGGCCTTCGCCACCCTCGGTCGACTTGGCGTCGCCGTAGGCCACCACTAGCACGCCGGCCACAGCCACCAAAACGGCCAGACTCTTGTCCAGTCGCAACCGCTCCTTGAGCAGGGGCACCGAAAAGGCGTACGCAAAAAAGGCGCTGCAGTTGTAGATCGCCGTCAGGTCGCTCGGGCTCGTCATGTTGACGGCGACGTACCAGCTGAGGCCGGCGACCGTCAAGGACACAGTGATAAAGGCCGTCGCCTTGGCCATGTAGACCAGCGCGCCCGCGAACCGCGTGTTGTTGCGCGCGCCCGGCATTTGGGCTGCGCCGAGATCTCTTGTCTCCACCATGACCGCCGTCGTCCGCACCAGCCACAGGTGCCGCCGCCAGAACGTGGCCCACGGCTCGTGCCGTTTTTGTAGTCTGAGTATCAAGAGCTGCACCGGCCACAGCATGGACCACGACCCGTGCGTCAGGTACAGCATGCAGTACGCCTTGTTCCAGCCGGCGTGCTGCACCCACGCGGCGAGCTCCGTCTGGATTGTGAACGAAACCAAGGACAGCACTAAGAAGACTGAGGCGTAGGCGTACTTCTTCTTGGCCGCCAAGCGCGCATGGGCGGCAGGGCTGCGAGACCGAAACGAGCTCTGGCGGGATATGGTGGGCCGGCTGGCATTGCTGTGGCTGTGGCTGTTGCCGAGCATCGGCGCAGTCGATGAGACGACGGGCGGTGGGCTGCCATCACTGAGTCGCCGCGGGGTGCGGTAGCCGGCGCGGCCGCGGTCAATGTCGGAGCGGGAAGGACTGCGGCTGGAGTTGGCGTGGGCGTGCAGGAGGGGAGTGCCGGAGCGGCGGTCGGAAGGACGGGCCATTATCGAGTGGCGAGTGAGCGCAGCGAGCGAGGAAAGAAAGCGAGCGAGGACTCAAAGCGAGCGAAGCGAGGACAAGAAATTATGGGGGGAGTGTCGAGAACGGACGGAGGACGCAAGGAAAGGACGGAAAGGGCAGTGTCGAGCAAAGTCCGATCGCCGAAGCCATGGAGCGACAAGCGACGCGAAAGATGGGATGGGCAGTGGTGGACGGATGTGACGTAGATGTGGTCGTGAGGTCGTCGATGGACGGTGGAATATGCAGAGTCCGTAAGGAGAGTTTGTCGACGATCGTTGTCGACGATGATGCAGAATGAATCACTCACAATCGTGACGCTGGCTTCGAAAAGAGGTAATGGCTGGCGTTCGATGCAACGGCAAAAGGCTGTCAACGGGATGCGATGCCGGAGTTGGGTTGGCAGAAAACGAAAATAGACAAAAGAGTTACTTGTCAGAAGCCAAAAGTCAGGAGTCGATAGGAGTTGAGATTAGATTGGCGGAGTGCAGATTGCAGATAGAGATTGCGCTTGCCCTGATTGCGTAGTGCGTGTCGTGTTCAGTCGTGTACAGTGTTTTTTAGTGGGTTCAGGGTGCGTGTCGTTTCCCCGTCCCGACAGCGTGTTCTTCTGTCACCTGGAAATACAGGGGCTTAAAGGGAGTGGACACAAGGGTCACGCTAAGTTTCCCTTCTTGGCGGCAAGTCACGGGACACGACAGTGCTTTTAGCGCTTTTAAGCGCAGTTCAGCAGCCACAGATTTTGGTACTCGAGGTACCTGTGGCGCCTGAACTCGGCGCTGTCCCAAAGAGGCAATTGTCGATTACAGGCGCTTCGTTCCATCTGGACGCTGGCAACGCTGCCTGGCAGGCTGTGCTTTTGCTTTCGATGTCCGGGATGCCCGTCCGGAGTTGCAGGAGAAGAGACGGAAGATACGACGTACAAAGAAAGCAATAATTAAAAAGTTATGAAAAAAGCAAATTTGTGAAATGAGTTCAATCGATCGAGATGTTAAAAATATTACTGTTTTCCCTGCTACGGCAAAGTGGCAAACGACAAAAAAGATTCCATGTCAACATTCTCCGCAGCAGGCACTAAGAAGGATGATTAAGAAGGCATTTAAGGAAAGAGAGTGAGAACTGTAAGACGGGGTAAACAGCGGGCGCTGAAGCACGTCAAGAAGTATCATAAGAGACGCCACAACGGTAAAGTCCGTCCTCTCCGTATTAGTGGCCGGCCCTCTGTCGTTCTCAGTCTCTCGCTGCTATGTGGAATCACTCCTCCCGGCGCCCCGTTCCGCATCACTGACGTCGTTTTGGGGGATGTTCGGGAATTTCTCTCCAGTATTCCGCTGTCGTTGGAGGAAGCCGTTTGGAAGCATTTCTCATTTTTGTATTTATTTTTCGACTCTGACTGTTGAGTCTAAGCCTGTTCCTGACTCTTTTTGTAGAAGCTCTGACATTTTTGCTCCTTTCCTGGAGACTACTTCTCAGCCTTGTAGATGTCTTTTATGAGGAGTGCACACAAACTCTGACTGCCGTGGATGTCTGCCCATTTTAGTAACAAGTATTTGTAGCAAGTATTTGAAGTTGACACATGCTGGGAAGCAGGTCTTGTTTAAAACTGAAGATGGCGCCGGATCATGAGGAAGCTGCTCTGGTCCGTCTGTCTCGTCTTCACTATCACGACTCCTGTTTTTTACGGTTTCGGACCATGTTTGCATCTACAACACTTGCCTCCTCATCTCACCACGTGTTATAACACCTACAGTCTACGTTTACGCCTACAGTCACGCCTACGGCTACTCACAACATCATGTCTACATCACTGCCGCCATTGCATCCGGGCGGCCAGCCGGTCATGATAAACGCAGGACAGGCACAGGCGTCGACAGCACCGCCTCCACCCTCTGCCAACGTCTTGATCATCGGCGCCGGCCCGGCGGGCATTGCCGCCGCCCTGACGCTCGCCCGCCAGCAGCACAGCGCCATTCTGTTTGGCGACGGCGTCTACCGCAATGGACGCGCCGAGCAGATGCACCTGATCCCGAGCCTCGACGGGGCGCGGCCGAGCAATTTTAGCCAGCAGGCCCGGCAGAACGTGCTAGCCAACTACGGCGAGCACATTTCGTTCCGGGACGTGACGGTCGTCGGCGTGCAGCGCGTCGCGGACGGGTTTTGCGCGACGGACGTCTATGGCGGCGTGTATTTTGGGCGCAAGCTCATTCTAGCGCACGGCGTCGAGGACCTGCCGCTGCCGATCGACGGCTACGCCGCGTGCTTTGGCACGGTCATCTTCCACTGCCTGCTGTGCAAAGGGTACGAGCAGCGCGGCGGCGCATCGGCCGGCGTCCTGGCGATTGACGCGTTTGGGCGGGCTGCCGTGGCACTGCACATGGCCCGACAGGCGTCGTCGCTGGCGCATGCCGTGACCATTTACACCAATGGCCAAAACGCGCTGGCCACCGAGATCGAGGCCGGGCTCTGTCGGGCGGGGGCGTCGTCGGCGTCGGCGCCGACCTCGCGGCGCATCATGCAGGTCGACAACAGACTGATTCGCCAATTCATATTTCTGGGCGAGCAGGACCAGGCGCACGGCGGCGGCATCCGCATCGTTTTCGAGGAGGGCGGCCACGCCGACGAAGCGTTTCTGGCGCACGCCCCCAAGACAAGGCCGAGGGGGCCGTTCGTCGCCCAACTGGGACTGGAAACACTCCCGCCCGGCGACGGCGACGGCGACATCAAGGTGGAGCTGCCGTACTACCAGACGTCCGTGCCAGGAGTCTTTGCCGCCGGCGACAACTGCAGCAAGATGAAGAGCGTGGCGCACGCGATGCTGTCGGGAAATGTTGCGGGCATGGGCGCGGCGTCGCAGGTTGTCGCGGAAGAGTTGGGGCAGACATATATGCCGTCGTTGCAGTAGACATCGTTCGGCGATATTGCGGTCGAAAACGACGTGGGAGATGATGGCGATGTTATGAAGGAAGACAGAGAAGACGAAAAGGGGCCTCCGAATTGGCGCATGGCAGGATATGGAAGGAACATGGATACACGAATGAAAGCATACACGAAGGAAAGCATAGCGTGGAGTTGTATTTAGTTGCGCCTGTTGGCGCCTGGAGAACTGTAATTTAGCGCAATACAGCGACGGCCTGGGCCTGGCGCCCGCCTTTACTGACACCGTTCCTGATTATCAGCCCTGACGTAACCAATAAGGAAAGAGCCAGACGACAACGCCTCGCTCGCTACCGCTATGGTTTGCGAACCATTTAACACAGCCTCCTTTTTGCTTTTTTGGAGGGAGAAGGCTGATAGGAGGGCTTTCCACACACTCACCAAATACCAAGCCGAATTTGACAAGCAACCTTGACGAAAAGAGGCTTGCATCATGTGGGCAGGCGACAGCGGCTGCAGGCTGGGGAGGGCCGGGCTGGCAGCTGAATGGGAAGGAGCAGAGAGGAGCAAACAAACAAAAAGAGAGGGAAAGCACGATTGACTGTAGAAAGTCAATAAACAGCCTTCCCAGCCGTGACTCTTTCCAGCCAGCCTTCACCTACATTTGCAGTTACCCCTCTTTCAATAATCACGATACCGCGACAACATCACGACGAATCGATTGCTCGACGACGTCTCTGCCCGATCTACATTGATTTGCGAGCTTTCTTTTTCACAAAGACCCCTCTTTCAAAAAGCTTGAACGACTGCCGAGATCGGTGACTCCGAACTCCTCAAAGGGAGTCGCAACCAGACATGGCCGACCAAAAGGACGAAAGTCCGGCGGAGGACGTACCCACAAACGACGGCGACAGCGACAATGTCGACGCGAATGGTGGCACCGACGCCAAAACCCTTCAGGCACAGCTCGCCCTCCTCCAGCGCCAGCTCGACGACGAGCGACGACTCAGGCGCGAGGCCGAAGACATTATCGACCAGCGGCAGGACGAGGTGTACGAGCGGGATGCCCAGCTGCGGGAGCTAAGGTCTAAGATGGACCGCCGGCGAAAGTCCAAGTCGCGGTCGCCGGGGCGGTCGAGGGGCAGTGGCAGTCGGGAGCGGTCCGGCGAGCGGTCGGGCAAGAGTGGCGACGACACAAACAGACTCAGCCCCGACACGACCACTCGCCAGCGCGGCTCGTCGACAAAACGGAAGCCGGTGCCGGCAACGTCGCCCTCCCCAACAATCCCCTCGACAATATCCCTTCCCTCCTCGACGGTCGACCCCGGCCTGACGCGCCCGCAGGCCATGGCCGCCTATGCCGCGCTGATCGCTTCGGTCAAGTCTTTTGTCGAGTCCCGGCTGGCGCCCGTCTTTGCCCTCAAGACGCAAGACCTGGAAGCCGCTGTCAAGGCCGTCCACGAAGCGACGACGGCCGCCAGCGAGAAGCCCGACTCGTCCCAAGTGCCAGGGTCACCTACACACTCCTTTTCGCTGCCCTCTTCGTCCAGCACATACTATACAATGTCCCGCCCGCGGTCGCTCCTCAAACTCATGAGCCCACGCGCGCGCATGTTTCTGCGTCTCAAGGGCGCCGACAGTGTCCATTTCTACGCCATCCTCATGGAGTTTCTGCGGCGGCGCGTCTTTGCCGAGCCGTACGGCGGCGTGTTCAAGACACCGACCGGTCCAGTCCCTTCACTGCCCATCGCCTCACCGACCGGAAACACGGCAGCCGACACCAACGTCCTCAAGGAATGGCTGCTGGCTGAGAACGACCGGCGGAGCGTCAACAAGGTGGAGGCGCGCGTGGCGGAGGCGGACGAGCTGGCAGCGAGACTGGGGCAACTCCTCAACGACCTGGAGCCGGCAGAACGGGAGAGGGGATACAGACGACGGCCAACCGCGTTCGGTGGCGGCGGTGGTGGTGGCGAGGCTGGCGGTCCTTCTGCCCCCGATATTGCAGCCGCCGAACCAGGCACGTCGCCGGCGTCGGCCACCATCATGAAAGAGCCGCTCCGGCTCGGGCACCAGTACAGCGCGTCGGACGGATCGAAGCCTGTCGCCACACCGTCTCGGCCATCCTCACTCCGCCACGAAGCCCGCCTGCTGCGCGTGCAGCTGCTGGACCGCATCCTGGCCAACAAGACCGTTTCGCCAACGTCGCCCTCGTCGACGCCCGCAACACTGGCCACGCCCCACCTGTCCGCCCGCGTCGCCGGCCTGTCGAGCTACATTGACACAAGAGTCACCCAGCTGTCGGCCGACCTCGCCCGCGTCTTTATGCCCCTGCAGCTCGCCCTCAAGACGGCCATGCCCGCGTCGCCCACCCCCGGGCCTTCCGTCCTCGCGCTGTACGCCCGCCAGGCCGTCGATATGAGGGTCGTCACCTACGCCTCCCTCGAGAAAGCGATCGCCACCGCTGTCGTGCGCCCGGCCGTCGAGCTCGCGGTGGCCCTGCAGCTCGCCGTCCCCGAGTTTCGCGTCAACTGGGTCGAGCACGCCAACGACAGCCCGAGCCTGTCGGTGTGCGAGGCGCTGGGCCTCGATTATCAAAGAATTCAGTTTGGCAAGTCGAGCGACGGCGGCAGCGGCGACGAGAGCCAGTACAGCTTTGTCTTTGACATTTCGCCGGCGCTGTACATGACGGACTCTGAGTTGCCTTCTTCCTCCCTAAAAAACGAGATCCCCATCTACGCACAGGGCGTGCTGCTGCAAAAAGGCGAGGTCTCGACGGAGCGCACGTTTGTGCACTGGCTGCACGAGACGGGCATCAAGCCAAAGAGCGAAGTAGGCAGGACGGGCGTCAGGGAATGGAGTGCAACCTACACGAAGACGTCGCGGAAGAGCGGCGGACTGACGAGTCCTGAAGACACCTACGGCGGGTACCGGCGGAGGTCGTCTGGGTATGGTCCCGTCCGTGACGAGAGAGGACGTGGCGAGCGCGAACGAGATGAGAGGGAAAGAGAGAGGGCCCATAGAGACAGGGCCCATGAACCGACGCCGAGTAAGGCCAGACGGGCCTAGGGAGTAAAGGGACTATGTGGCAAGAATCTGCATGTACAAATATCCAATCTTATATAATGACATACGACGTAATGAAGATGAAGTTTACAAAAGTTTACATGCAGAAGTTGAAGCGCGACGAATAAACAAGAAACGTAGATTTAAACAGGGAAATCAAATAGATATTAGCAAATCATTATATAAATACACGCTCGCTCATCGCTTGCTCGTCGCTCAAAAATCAAATCGTATGTCCAAAATCCCTTGCCCCTAAAAAGACATCCTTCTCTCCCTCGGCATGCTGCTGACAATCGTCGTCTGTGTAAACAGCATCCTGCGTGGTGTGGCGTGGAGCTGCGTGTGGCTGTGGCCAAAGAAGTGGTGGCCACCGTGGCCATGACCATGGCCGTGGGCATGCCCGTAGTGGTGCGACTGGAAGTGGGAGTGCTGTCCGTGGAGGTGATACTGATGCCTCCCTCGGAAGGCGGGCAGCCACGCTTTGGCGGCAAAGTGTGGGTGCTCGGCCGCTTGGAGAAGGAAGCGGTCAAAGCGCGACACGGACCGCGACGACGTGCAAAACGACTTGGGACGGCGGAGCATTCTCTCTTTTTCGGAGGCGGCAGCAGCGGCTTTCTGAGCGGCGTGGAAACGGAGCGGTCGGCGAGGTGCGTACGGAAGGCGGACGACAGGAGTGGGAGTGGGAGTTGGTGTAGGGGCTATTGCTGGATTTTGCATCGGCTTTGGTATGGTCGGCACTCTTGTCGGCGGAGACGGCTTCTCCGGTACAGACTCTGGCACCGGAACAGACTCTGGCTCTGGGCTGGACTCGGCCTCTTCTGTGGACTCCTCGTCCTCCTCTTCCGACTCCGTCTCGACCTCCACTGGCTTTGGCTTCTCGGCTGGTATGGTTGGCGGCGCTTCCCTTGGCGGCGGCGGAGGCGCTGTCGACGGCGGTGGTGGGCGGTCATCATTCTTCTCGTCGTCACTTTCCTCGTCGTCGTCCTCCTCCTCCTCCTCCTTCTCTTTCGCCTTCTCCTTGTCTTTGGCCGTCTCCTTGTTGACAATGGACTGCGCGATCTGCCTCGTCCGCTCTGTCAGCTCTTTAATGTCGACGTCGGCTGCAAACTCGTTGCGCGCCCGCTCGGCAGCGGCAATAAAGGCGGCCGCCTCGACGGGCGACGACTTGTTGTTGACGGCCATGTCGGCCGTGAAGGCGCGGTAGGCGGCGGCCCTCGCTCGCAGGACTTCGTCCGTGCTCGGGCGCTTCTTGCCAGGCGGTTTCGCGGCCTTTAAGCGGCTAGAAGTTGTGCCACTGGTAGCACTGCTCGTGTTGGTGGAAGCACCTGCGGCGGTGCTGCTGCTGCTGCCGCCCAGCTCCTTGTCCCATCCCGACGTATCCCTCCTCACAGTGCCGACCGTCACCGCCGGCAAGACCGAGTCGGCGGACCGGTTCTTTGTCTGCGAGGCATAGATGGGCGTGTAGCCGCCCGACAACGCGCTGACATTGCTGCTACTGGCGGCGCGTTCAGGCGCCGGGTTGGCGGGCCGGAGCGGCGGGGAGACGACAAACTGGCGGGCACGGGTGCCGGAGGGACGGCGACCTGACGTGGTTGTCGCAGTGGTCGCGGTCTTGAGGGCCGATGGCTTCTCGACCTCACTGTCGCTGTCGTTGTCGCCGTCTGTACCGTACTTGCGCGAGGGTCCATCCCGCTCCATGGTGTTGTGCCGCGACGGGCCGGAGATGGTGATTTTGGGTGTGGGCGGTCTTGTATCCACTAGACTCGACTCGCTCTGGCTCTTGCTGTGGCGGTTGGTCGACGAAGAGGAACCGCCTGCCACGACGATATTACTCCCCCGGATCGGGCCGCTGCTGTTGCCAGACAAGATACGCTTGGCCCACGCGGATTGGGCGTTTTCTGGGCGGTAAATGTCGTCGTCGAAGCGCGGTGGACGGGTAGGGACGGCAGGCTTGCGGATCTTGTCGGTGCTCGGCGAGTTGGCGTTGTCGTCGCTACTGGCGTTGCCGCTTTCCGAGCCTGTCAGAAGAGGAGAACGGCGACCGCCGGCGGCCTCGCGCGCGGCAGCACTGGAACTCTCGGCGCTCTCGTTGCTTTCCTTGCGGCGGCCGCGCTGGCGGTTGAACATGGAGCGGATGGTCTCGGAGAGGCCGGATGCGGCTTTTTCCTTGCCCGCGTCTTTTGTCGTTGTTGGCGAGGATTCCTTTTCTTTCTCTTTTTCTTTTTCTTTCTCCTTCTCGGCCGAACGGGACCTTTCCCGCTCCAAGGCTGCACCGACCGACCGTCCTGGCCGCAGACTGTCTGTCGAGCCTCGGGGCTTTTCTATCGTCGTTGTCGGCTTCTCTTTCTCGTCGGTCGATGTTGTCGCCGTCGTTGTTGTTGTCGTTGCTGCCGGCACTGGCGCCAGACTGGCCGATGTCAAGGGTACTGGACCAGTACTAGCACTCCCAATCGGCCCACTCCCGCCCGTCCGCCCTCGCCGCACCACCCTCAGGTAGGGCAGCATCCGCCCCGGCATGAAATGCTGCACAATCTTTTCGAAAAACAGCGGCTCAATCCCCAGGGCCATGGCGTCGGCGGCGGCGGCGTTGATGGCCTCGGCGTAGCGCGCGTCGGGGCGGCCGTCGACGGTGACGCCGCTGATAAACACGAGAATGCCGCGCTCGGTGTAGGACGCCCTCCGGTCGTTGCCCCTCCCCGAGGCGTACGCTTCTTCCAGGACTGCCTCGGGTCCGCCGTGCTTGGTGATCCATGTCGCCTGGCGGCGGTACAGACAAAACGGGGCGGGGTACAGCTCGGCGTCCACGGTCACGCTCTCGTAGAGGGGGAACCGCTTCCCTTCGAGGCTCGCCTTGTCGGTGTCGTCGACCTCAAAGACGAGTCCCGGGGCGTGCGCCATCTTGACTTTTATGAGGTTGGCGAAGCCGAGGCCGTTGATGTGCCACTTGTAATCCGTGAGGACGGCGCGGCCAATGTAGCGGCTGTTGGGGCAGGTGCGGGCCATGTAGGAGATTTGCATGTCGCTGCCGTAGGCAAAGTAGAGGGTGCGCGCGGGCCGGGGCGGCGCGGCGAGGGCGGCCAAGGCCAGCGAGGTCGGCTTTGGCGTCACGATGGCCGCCGTCGACGGTGGAGGGTCGGCCATGATGGAGGGAGTGGTGTCGAGGTAAAGGGAGGAGGAGGAGGTCAAAGAAGAAGTCGTAATCAAGGTCGTGATCGTGACCGCCTGTCGGCGCTTAATGTCGCTGCGCAGTCGGCGTCGTAGCTGTCGCTGCCGCTGTCACAATGATGAAGATGTAGAGTGAAGTCAAGTCAGATGCAGATGCCAAGAAAATGTGTAGATGCATCCATGAACCGGGTCGAGGTAAAGATTGAGGTTGCAGGTTACAGGAGGTGAGTTGCAATCAGGACCAACTCGAAAAGAAAAGGCAGTCGCAGCCCAGCCAGCCTGGTGACCAGCGTGAGGCTGAACAGAAAAAGAGGAAAGAGCAGAGACAAGCTCCCTCTTTCTGCTTCCCCTTCTGCTTGCGAAACGAGGTGCGCAGTGAGGGTGATCCTGCCCAATCAGGAGTGTGGCCGCCGACCAGGGTCGCCTTTTGTGCCTTTTTGGTCGCCTTTCAGGGAAGGTGCAGGGTGAGCACAGCCCCCCGACAAGGCTGGTCATGACGATTGACAAGAGGAAAGAAGAGGCTCTTTTAGTGGAGACAGCACGCCAGCAAGCAACCCACAGCGGGCTGTGCCATCTGTTTAGTGGGTCTCAGTGGACAGAGACAAGAATAAGAACAGAACAAGCAGTGACAAGATGCGACGAATGTCGAGCGAAGAGTGAATTGCTATCGTGACATTTAACAGTCGAATAAAAGAAGAAATGAATATGATGTTTTCATTCATTTTCTTTCCATTCTTTTCGTCGACTTTGTTAATCACAAAAGGTCGCGGTCCGGCCCGTTGAAGAGCGACGCTACAAGCCCACTATGGCCGCTAAACAAAAGGCGACTTACAGTGGCGATAATCAGTGCTTTGAAATGTACTTTGTCTCGAGAGAAGACCATGATACCAGACAACATGTCGATATTTTGAGCAAGGACAGTCCGTGAAGACACGAAGACTCGATGCTGGATCATGTGCTCGCTCCTCTACTGAAAGCTGCTCATACATACGGAGTCCATCCATGCAGACTCACCCGCAGTGGGTATTCGGCTACACAGTAAATAAGGTTAAATGTGTCTGGGAAGTGAATTCCGGGGAAGCAATATCGCGGCCTGTCCAATGATTGTCGAGAGAACTAGATCACAGGGGTCTCCATATTGCAGACTCGATATTGCACAGAGCCCAAGGTGTAGTCCAGAGTGTATTCTTAGTCGTATCCTCACAGAGACGACAAGATTTGCCGAGATGTGCTGGGCGAGAGGATGGAGAACTGCCGGAAGAGAGAGGACAGAACGAGGCGAATCGTCGAGTGCAAAACAAGATATTTATATCACAATATAGAGTGCACTCACATTTGTTTCAGTTAATATACTGACTCGATGTGTCCTGTCCTATATGAACTCACCGTTCCCATCTGTGGTCGTTGTTGTTGTCGTCGAACTTGTCTCCGTCACCATCACCATCCTCCTCACGCCGAAGATGATCTGCCTCATCCTCTTCAGCCTTTTGGGCACCGCGCTTGCCGTCGAGCCCTCCTGCACGACGGCCAAGTGCGTCTTTGACGACCCGACAGCGACGCCGGCCATCAGCTCCTACCCGACCACGCTGACGTTCTCGTCGCACGATGCCGTCCTGACGTCGAGCTACGACTTTGGCGTCGGCGGCGGCGAGGCGGCCGCAACGCCAACGGTCAACACCACCGACTACATGAACATGGTCACCCTGGAAGCTCATCTGGCATCTCCCACCGCCTTCCCGGCCACCGTCGTCCAGGTCGCCGTGACGTCACACACGCTCGTGCACGGCACGAACACCGAGTCCGTGTCCCTCGAAACACAGTCGTCGACCTGGATTGTCAATACCCCCGCGGCGACCGATCTGCCCCGACACAGCGCCGGGATCTGCGGCAACTGCACGCAGCCCGCCACGTGGACGCCCGAGGCGTCGTGTGTTGCGCAGAACCAGACGACGGGCTGTGTGCGGCAGTGCGCGCAGCGTGATGGGCTGTGGTACTGTTTCCGCAAAGACGACTGGTACGAGGAGAACGTCATGGGCCGCGTGTGCTGGTGGCTCAACCCGTTTTACGGCACGACCGAATTCCGCATGCTGGGCGCGCCGTGCGTCGAGGGCGACCGCAAGGTGGACTGTCTGGCGTGCGAGACGTACGGTTAGGGGTGATGGGAGTGGTGTTGCGGAGGAAAAGAAGATGATGTTGAAGAAAGAGGTTGTATGGGGGAAAACGTGGTTGGGATCGGCTAGCGGCAGCCGTGTAAGACAGCCAATTGGCGGTAGCGCTGATGCTGCCGAAGGATCACCAGCGGCAATTCGTCCATTTTAACGTCTGACATACATCCTGCATTCCTTTTTTCGACAAATACAAATCGACATGTTCAGCCTCGTCAAGTCATGTATTTATTGGCATTCAATTGCATCCCATCGTATTGCGTATTACTTGTCTAGTCTCACTTCATGTGTGCCATTCACAGCTCTTCTGCCAAATTTGTGCTCTGTGCCCACCGTCCGTAATTACAGTACCCAAAGCGCGAGCTCTCCACTAAACCCGGGACTTCAATACTTCCCTATCCCGCGAATGCCGTCCTGGACATGATTATGTTGGCCAGACGGGTTCTCTCAAAAGATCTCTGCATGATACGAGAGCATAACGTTGTCTCTCCAACAAGGTAATGTATGTCGGCGTAAATTGTCTCAAAGATCGAACTCGGCGCCGCGACTCCCTCTTCCATTGGCCATTCCGGCTTTTGTCGTGAAAGAGGCGTTTGAGAAACACCAAAAGAGGCAGGTTGGCGTTAAGGTGAACACGCGAGTCTTTCACGAAAAGACCAAAGAAAGAAGAAAGAAGCGAATCACCGATGGCGAGCGTAATCTACAGAGTACAGCCAGAAGCGAGCTTGCCCGCTACGCTCAATTGGACCAACACGGCAGGTCGAGCCCTGCGGCATACTGCTTCCGGAGGAGGGGTCAGTAGGTCAGCCCGAGAGTCCGCCAGCTCGCCAGTATTGGGCCAGTATCTCCAGCGCCTTTTGATAGCATCGGGTTTTAAGTCTACATCGACACGAGTGGTTCTAGTCCCACTAACACCCTCTCTCCCCGTCAGGTACGACTACAAAAAGAACAAAAAGGACCGCGCTTGACGCAGGCGGCAACGGTTTTATCTCTAGCTCTGAACATCGCGCTCCGACCCGAGACAACGCAGGCTATCTCCAATATAAGAAGACGAGATAAGACACAATCTCAAACACAGTATAGATTATCACCACTCACAAAATCAAGACTCATCGCTTCCCAACATATTCTATTGATCATCACTATTACCTTTAACACATCTACCTGCTACGCACCCTGCCAACATGCCCTTCCCGTACAAGACTGTCCTCGTCACTGGCGCCACCTCAGGCATCGGCCAAGCCCTGGTCGAGCGCCTGCTGTCCCACGGCGACGGCATCTTTGTCATTGCCGCCGGCCGCCGCCAGGACCGTCTGGATGCACTCTTGGAGGCCCATGGTCCTGAGAAGATTGCCATTGAAAACGTTGATGTGTCCGACCTCGCCGGCCTCCCGGCGTGGGTCGACAAGGTCACCAAGGCGCACCCCACGCTCGACTGCGTCGTTCTCAACGCCGGCTTCCAGCAGCAGCTCAACCTGGCCGACCCCGCGTCCATTGACCTGCCCAAGCTGACCGACGAGATTACGGTGAACTACCTCTCGCCCGTCCACGCCTCGAACCTGTTCCTTCCCCATTTTATCAAGCTTGCCCCCAAGCCCACCGCCATTGTCTTTGTCACCTCCGGCCTCGCCCTCGTGCCCATTGCCCGCTGCCCCAACTACTGCGCCAGCAAGGCCGCCCTGCACTCGCTGGCCTGGACCCTCAGGTCCCAGCTGGCGGCTTCTGAGTCAACCCAAAGCGTCCGCGTCATCGAAATCATCCCGCCCGCCGTCCAGACCGAGCTGCACACCCGCCAGGGCATGCTGCGCCAGGGCATGCCGCTCGACCAGTTTATCGACGAGACCTGGGCGGGCTTGACTGCCGCGGAAGAAATCGACGAGGTCATGCCGCAGTTGCTGCGCAGCATGAGCGGCCACGTCGAGGATGTGAAGCGCGAAAACTACAAGAAGATGGCCGCGGCCCTGGCCGCCCTCGCGGCCAAGGTCAAGGAGGCCAAGGAGGCGGCTGCTTAGAGAGCGCCGCAGGCGCTCACCACCGCCTCTGGGTGGGTGGCGGGGGAGGTGGTGGAACGCCGTAGGCCATAGAAAGGCCAAAGGCCATGTTAGCTGCCGGAGGCGATTTTAGCAAAACGCCAATGGCGATGGTGAACTGATCGCTGGATAGTTGATGACGGGCAAGTTTAACACTTGGAGTTGACGAGGAGTTGGATGTAAAAGGGTTAGAAATAAAAAGAAAAGGACGGGCAGAGAAGGAAAGGGAGGAAAAGAAACTAGTTTAAATTTATATTCAATGTTCCCTCTAGACATGCAATAACATCAGCTCTATCCAAATATATTACAAGGTGAAGAAAGCAAGAATCAACATTGAAGACAGTCAGTTACAATCACAGCACAAGCATCGGACACATGATGATAAACTATGGTTGGATTTCGGAACACTAGTTGTTCGCTTTGTAAAAGTAGCTGCAGAAAAGGATGTAAAAAATGGTAAAAAGTGGTCAAAGGTTTGTCAAAAAGGCCAAAAAAAAAGTCAACATGAAAAAATAACACAGGACGAATGGTAATGTAAAAGCATCCCAAGAATAATGACCAAATACCCATGCCCATATCCCTTTAGACCCCTCTCTTTTATATCGTCCTCCGCCACACTAGACCTTTCGGTCAATCAAATTTGTATGAGATTCGAGCATCGAATTCCGAGATCCGAGGGTTGCAAAAGGCAAGGCAGACAATGTATGCCTAAGAACAAGAACGAGGATCTACCTCGTTGCAGTCGATTTCGATATGAAAAGCAAATGTCGACAGTGTTCAATTTGGGGTTGTTTGTTCTTGGATGAATGAGAACTTGTAGAGTAAAAAAGAAGAAGTAGAAAAAATGTATCAGTCGAAGCGAAGAAAATGGGGTGTTGCCGAAGAGAAATGAAGAAATGAAGAAAAGAAGAAAAGAAGAAAAAACACATGCAGTGCGTAATCGTTAATGGGCGTCAAAAGTGGAAAGATGAAAGATGAAGAGCGAGAAATGAGGGAAAGAAGAGAAGAACGGAAAACGAAAAGAGACAATCACCCTACACGGCAAACCGCCGCTTCTCGGCTGCGTTGGACAGCACCAGCATCGGCGCTCTCCGGTGCACGCCCGCCGACGCAGGCTTGGCCACCGTCTTGAACATCGACGCGAAGCTGCCCGGGCCCGACTCGACAGGCGACTCGGTCACCGTGGCAGAAGCGACGGCGGCCGCCTCCTTCAGCGACTCGGTGCTCTTGCGCGCCTTCTCGCGCGACCCGGGCCGATCAGAGCCGATCGCGCCCCAGCTGGCTGTCGACGTGCGCGAGCTCGGCAGCGAGCACTCCACGTCGTCGCCGTTGAGGCTGCCGGACCCGCTACGGCCCGACACCGACTCGTCGTCCGTCAAGGGAGTGGCAAGATCCTCGACCTCGTTGTCGTGCTCGTGCTCGTGCTCATTCTCGGCCGTCTCCGAGATCGGGCTGATGCTGCCGCTGCTGCCTGTCGCACTTCCGTGGCTGACAGTCACCTGCCGGCGCGTGAAGCCTGCGCGCACCAGGTTGTGCACCGCCGACCGCCGCGTGCGCGTCGCAAAGTTCTTGCTGTCCTCGTGCTTGGACGTCGGCTTGTTCTTGAGCTCCTCAAAGTTGGGCGGGCCGCGCGGCTGGCGCACAGGGTGCTCGCCGGCGCGGGCCTGGCCGGGGCCGTAGGTGCCCGTGGCCTGCTGCATGACGTTGGGAGGGAAGCTGGTCGACTTGGGGCCGGCGGACTTGGGCTCGGTGGAGGACGACGACGAGGCGACCTCGAGCGTCGTCTGCGCAACAAGCGAGGCCGACTTCTTGTGGCCGCGGCGGAAGGCGTTGGCGCTCGGCGGAGGCAGGGGCGTGTGCTGGTCGGTCGAGGACGAGTCGTAGCGGCGGGGCGGCGACGGGTTGCGGTGACCGCCGTAGCTGTTCAGGCCACCCTCACCAGGCGGCGGCGACACCTGCACGCGGGGCGCCGAGATGGGCGACGCCTGGCGGTGCTGCTGCTGGTTGTGGTTGTGGTAGGCCTGGTGGAGGTGCTGGTTTTGGTGCTGCTGGTACTGGCCCTGGTTCTGGTTCTGGCCCTGCTGCTGTTGCTGGAGCTGTTGCTGCTGCTGAAGCTGCTGCTGGAGAAGCTGGAGATGCTGCAGCTGCTGCAGGTTGGCATTGTACTGCTCGACGTAGTGGTTGCTGAGCTGCGCGTTGCCCTGGCCCAGGTACAGAGTCTGCTGGCCCGTGGCGGGGTCCACCACAGCGTAGATCTGCTGCTGCTGCTGTTGCTGCTGCTGCTGGGCGGCCAACTGCTGCTGCTGGTACAGCATCTGCTGGTAGGCTGCCTGCTGCAGAGCCGCCTGCTGCTGGGCATTGACGTTGACGTTGCCGCCGTTGTTGCCGCCGAGGCTCAGGTTCTGGAACTGCTGCTGCGCGGCCTGGACCGACATCAGCTGCTGCTGCAGGCGCTGCTTCTGGGCAGCCAGGTACATGTTGGTGGCGACCAGCTCGGCGTAGTCGGCGTCGACGTTGGAGTCGCGCTCGTCGATCTGGATCTCGGGCGGCGCCAAGATCTCCTCGGCCGTGTAGTGCTGGTTGTAGGCAGCAGCCTGGGCAGCCTGAGCCTGAGCCTGGGCCTGGGCTTGGGCTTGAGCTTGAGCCTGAGCTTGGGCCTGGGCCTGGGCCTGGGCCTGTGCTTGAGCCTGGTGCGACTGGCTGTAGGTCTGCGACTGGGCGAAACGCGGCAGCGACGTCTTGGGACCGTTGTAGCCGTGGTCAGCGCCGCCACCGTACAGACCAGACGGGACACGGGTCTGCGTCTGCTGGTTATTGACAGGAGCAGCCGTGGTGGGCGACTGGGGGAAGGTGGCAGCCGTGGCCGACTTGGGCGCGGTGCGCAGACCGGCCAGCAAGTGTGAGCGGCTCGTCCGGGGCGTCACCAGGCCGTTGTCCTTGTCGGCACCGGGCTTGATGGCGTCAATGGAGAGCGGTTTGATGCTCTGGCCGCCACGGCGCGAGGCCAGGCCGGACATGGGCATGCCGATGGCGGGAGCGCCAAAGGAATTGTGAGACATCTGAGCAAGACTTCCGGAGTTCATTGCTACTGATTGTGATGTGTGAATTTTTGTTCGTTTTTTTTGCTTGTTTTGAGTTTTGTTTGGCGTTGTTGATATTGATATCGAAAATTACAATAGAAAGCGATAATGTTGTATCGGAAAACTGGGTATCAGACCGTATTATGCAATGAGGCGAGGTAACAAAAAAGGAGAGGAAACGTCCAGGTTGCAAGCAAGATAGAACAGTTTGTTGGTTTGTAGTGAGAGTTGGTTTGTGCGAAGCAAAGAAGATTGCTCACACGAAAATTAGTCGAGAAGGAATGGATGTCCGAGCAGAAAAGTATCCAACTCGAATGCTGAAATAGGACAAACAAAAAAGGACGAGGTTATGAAAAGCTGAAGTGCTGAAAAGCGAATAGCTGAGATGGACGAGTTCGGAGCGAAGAACGAAGAAGGAAAACGTCTGTAGTCTATAAAGAGTGACACGGGAGCCGCTGGCTGTATTCCGGAATGTTTGTATGTTGTGAAGAAATGATCGAAAAGAGCCCGGTTGAGGCGAAAAGTTGGTGTTTTCTGTTTGGAGGAGTTTTTTGGTGTATTTTTCTTTGCGTCTGAAAAAAGAGGATCCAATCCAAAGTCGACGATGGCCAGCAGGCTTGGGGCACACAAAAATGGAGATGCAGCAGCGTCAGCGCGCAAAAAAAAGGGAATGTCCGAAGCGAGTTTTTGATGTCTTGTCCAACGATGGAGAGATTGTTTCGAGATCGAGATTATTATTCCGAGGTGGCAAAAGATTGCGTTGGAGAGTGATGCAAAGTCGATGCGAGAGCAAGAAAAAGACGAGATGTTGTAAAATACAAGAATATTAAGGTAGTGTAAAGGAGCGGTTTGTCGAAGCAAAGAATGGCGAACAAGAATGCAAGAAGATGCGCGAGATGTTGTATTTGTTGGTTGTTGTTCAAAGTCGAAGACGGAAGTCCTCCCAGGATCCGGATGGTGCGAGATGCGATGCAAGATGCAAAAAAAAGAAGAGAGAAAGAGTTTTCGAGTCGAGTCTTTTTCGAGGGCCACGAGTCGAAATGTCCCAGAGGATCGATGCTTTTCGAGCGATTCGAGACGTTCGGTAGTCGATGCTTTGGTGATCGTTTTTCGAAGGGAGATTTGCAGTCGAGAATAGGCAAAAAAGCGATGCGAAAAGAGAAGGCACGAAAGAACCGCCGCAACGATGGGTGTCGAGAGAAAAAATCGAAGGGATTAAGAGAAAGGCGAAGCGGACGAAAGAAGAAGATCGAAGAAGAAGAAAAGAAAGAAAACGAAGAGGGAAAAGGGGGGAAGGGAAAAGGAAGAGAGGGAAACTGGGGGAGAGGGAGAGTCTGACGATGGTCGAGATCGAGAAGGAAAGAGCGAAAGAGAGAAGAAAGGAAAGAGAGGAACGAAGAAAGGTCAGGAAGGAGCAGAGACGAGAGAACGAGAGACAAGGAGACGAAAGAAAGGGTCGACGGAAGGAGCAAGGGCCCAGCGAAAAAAGGTGTGGGAGTGGGTGTGGAAGTGGGTAAGTCAGGCAGTCTGCAGTGTGGACAGTGTGGTGGTGGGTGGGCAGCCTGGGCCTTGGGTGAGAACAAGGGGCGAAGAAAAAACGAGGAAAAGAGGGCAAGAGGAAAAGGAAGGGAAGGAGCGGAGGAGCGTCGCGAGCAGTGATTGGCTTTGAGGAATGGCGCGCTGGCAGGAAGTGGGGCACGGCCTCCTGGCGTGGCAGAAATCGTGACTTTGGAGGCAAGAACGAACGAGCACAACAGGCACGGTAGGAGGCAATCACAGCGCATCAATCACACTGTCCACAGTACGTCGTATTGTGTACGAAGTAAACAGGAAATGGCAAGAACGACTGTCCGCACTGTACACGAGGAAGTCACGAACGAGACGAGTAATAGATGAAAGAGAAGGATGGAAAGAGGAAAGAGGCATGGTGATACGGCATACGCGCCTTGTTTACAGGGGTGGTCTCGCAAAGTGCGTGCATTTTCTGTGCATTTCGACTCCATTTTATGGGTATTTTTACGGAGCCAGGGGAGCATTGGAAGCATGTGCGACGCATTTCAGGACGCCAGAGGGTGCTTGAGGACATATTGGGACGCATCAAGACGATTTGAGACGGGGCAAAAGCCGTGCGGCATTCCTGGATACGAGGGATGGAGAAAGAGGATCCAGTGAGGCCCGGATGAAGGCCCAGATGGAGGCCCAGAAAAGGATCAGAGGTTCAGACGGGAAAGAGACGACAAAGGACGAGAAAGACGACGAGAGAGACGGGCGATTTGCAGATTTGCAGACGATTTCCAAGGCATTCTTCAGTCACGGAAAGAGCATGCGGCAGAAACCAGAAACATTGGAAAGAGTCAAAAAAGAGTGCGTGCGTTCATGTAAGGGAGCGTTGGAAACAGGGGGTTGCAACAGGGGCGAAAGCGACAGAAAGAGGCTTTCAGGGGGTTTGGTGGTTTTAGTGGTTTAGCGAGCTGGCGACCTGGCGGACGGCGGACAGTGGCGGCCGACAAAAACCAGGCTCCTAGGAACCAAAGCAGGCAAGAACGGAGCGACAGCCAACACGCCCAAAAATGACCAAAAATGACCAAAAATGACCAAAAATGACCAAAAAGGGGCCGGGGCTTGCGGATGGAACAGCATAGGATCGACGGCTATTGGCGCGTGGCAGTGAAAAAGTGAAAGGCGATCATAAAGCAAAAGCAAGAAAAAAGCAAGCAAATTCTATGAAGAAAAGTCAGTCTGGTCTGGCTCGTCTGGCTCGTGGAAATGACTGGAAAACGCGACTTTCAAGCGTGAGAAAAGAGGATCACGGGAAATGAAGAGACGAGAAAAAGACACGCCAAAGAGGGCAAAAACGAGCCAAAAACACGCCAACGGTTGATGGTCTCGTGAAAGCAAAAGGCTTCATCACGCCAGTGTGCACACTGTGCAGATGGATTCGACAACACAGTCCAAACGATTCGCAGTGGTGGCCACACGAACAGCGAGAAGAACAGAGACGGCGGCCAATGGCAGCTCACGAGACCTGAAAAGGGGAAGAAGGACCAGAGAGAGACGATAGACGAAAACGGTGGCAGGGGATGCTACCTTGCTGGAGCTAGTGGACAAGTACCCTCAACATGAAACTGCACCAAGACGCGGTGGAGATTGGGGCGATTGTCGCGGCAGTGCACCAGAGGTACTTGCAGAGAGTGGACGCCAAGTACTCCGTCCTTGCCAAAAGGCCCCTGTCAACCTAAAAATGGATTGGAGGGAAAGAAGGAGAAGGCGCGCCGTTGTCTACCCACCACGGGGTAAGCGCCTAGACGTGTGCTCATTTGCCATGGCGCCAGCCAATCACGCGACGCAGCCAGCGGCACACCCCTGCAGGTGTGCAGGTGAATGCACCCAAATGCACTGTGAAATGCACAATTGCTGCACGCAAGCACGCACAAAAGCGCACAAAACGGTCGACGTGGCGTCCAGTGAGCGTGTCCGTTTTACCCCTGTCTTTAGTCTTTGCCCTGGAGCCTGGGTCGTGTCGACAACCGGCGACGGCGCAGGCTCCGCGATGAATTGAGAAATGAGATTGATATCAGCATTGATATTGCCATCTGACTATCCCAAGAATTGTGGTGTCGATATCAGCAATTGAATCGAGGTTCGCGTGCGGCATCTTCGGGAAGCTGGAGATGGAGATGGGGAGGAACATTTGTGCAGTCTTCAAGCTCAAGCTCCTCCCCGCGAGAAGGAAGAGGATCGATGCATGTCTGAGAACTAAACAAAACAGAAACAAGCACAGAGAAGGAAGCAGGACAGGCACAAACGAGACACCCAGACTGAACACAGAGCACAAGAATCAAGACAAGTCAAGACAAACCGTGACGATCGTGGCACGTGATACAACTGCGTCGAGATATCACACGGTATTCTCGACATCATTTCTGCTGGAACTGTTGGAACTGCTAGAACCTGTCGATCACTTTTAACCTCCATTTTTGTGGGAAATCTGGATCATTTGTGTTCGTTTGTTCCGTCGTTTACGGTCGTTCTTCGTCCTTTTTTCGTGTTGTTGTCTCGCATTTTCCCATTCACCGCGCTTGTCTGCACTTGCCTGCACTTGTCGCCAACAAAAAGAACAAAACGGATACTGCCAAGCCCTGCGCGCCATCAACAAATGCTTGTCGTCTTCGCTTTTCCAGTCAATTTCTTCATTTGACACCAATATCTACCGCCCGTTCCCGCGGACATTCCTCTCAAATATGTCTACTGTCTAGCCTCCACCGAGCTTAACCTTATTCTCCTCTCATCGGACCGCGCTTCTCCGACCTGTGATGATCACTTTTTGTCCATAACCGCGCCTACGAGAGTCGGCCTAGAGTTGAGCTTGGTTAACATGCTGGACAGGCCCGCATGGAGGCCATCGTCGCGGCCATCAGTGCCATCGAGGCCAACAAGAGCAGTTTCAAGTCTGGCCGTGTGCTGTAAGGGGAAAATATACGCATGCAAGGCATACACATCGACATCAACGTGACGTAGACAAGGCAGACAGGGCAAGTCTTGACGAGTAAATGTTTCGTCGACAGGGCAGCTTGAACAGGACATGCTTGAATAGGAGTGAAGGCATTGTAAACAAAACGCAAACTTTTAGGGCGTAGACAGCTCTGCCCTGCCACGGGAGAGGCCGCGTTGGACATGAACGTGAACGATCCAGGTTCAGTCAAGCATGCAAGTCCAGGGCCAGGCCACGACACTGCCGAAAATAACACAGGAACAAAGAATGGCAGGCACAGAACAGGACAAAGACAAAAACAACGAAACGTCGGACCAGGGAGACAGGGAGAGCACCCTTGCCTTGTCTTGCGTCTCGTCGTCTTTTTCGTCTCGTCGTGCATGCCATTAACCGTACCCATGCTCCATGCTCCAGGAGCTCCTGCTCCAAAAGCTCCTCCAATGCTCTTATTCCCATGCCCATTGGAAACATGCGCACGACGTTTGCTCCGTTTGAGAGCTCCAGCCCCCAAGTCAACCCATCCTTTGCGCCTAGTTGCGACAGTTGCGACCAGTTTGCGACACGCGAGGCTGTGCGCAACAATGAGCGACGAAAAAGAGTGACGAAAAGCGTGACGAGGCGCCGCGTAGTCGAATGTGTTGTGTCTATCGTGGTGTTGACATTGTGGCGAATAAGGCCAACATCGAGACGTAGAATATCAACACAACACTTGGGTTAAGACACAAAATGCAAACATTGGAATGAATCGAATTCATTCTTTTTCTATTGTTTTATTTTTGCAACATTTTTTGGTTTGGAATAAACCGCGATTTATTTTTTATAAATTTAAACCGAGAGCTTTTTGTCGGGTATTAAACATAGAAAACAAATCAAGTTGAATAAAATACAATAGTTGAAATAGTTGAAATAATTGAAATAAAAGACAGACAGACATGAATCTGAGTGGGAAAATGATTTTATTTAATTGAACATAAAGACCAAGATACACGGAAAAGCTTAATAGAAGACTGGCCGAGGCGTGAAGACCGGGTTGGTGTTCAAGACATCCTCGGGCTCCAGCTCGGTCACCACCTGTGTCATATCCGGCTGTCTCCCGACCAGCCAGGCCAGCCCCTCGACCTGGTCGCGGCGGAACTGGATGCTAGCCGTGAGGCGGGGGAACAGGTCGTGGAAAGCATGCGGTAGGCCGGCATAGACTCGGGAGCGTGTTTTGATGCCGTGCTCTTGGCTAAGGATCCTTTCGTACAGCAGCAGATCATCCCGCAAAGGATCAAGACCGGCGGCTTGGACAAACACTGGCGGTAGTCCTGCATGGCCTTGGGGATGATCCAGTACTGAAAAGAGTGTGTTGTCTTCAGGGCCCGTCTTGAGCCACTCATGGATGACTCGGTCGACATCACTCGCGTCCACGACAGGGCTCTCCTTGTTCTGCGTGATGGCCAGGTACGACGGCCGGTAGCGGTCGGGGACTGCTGCTGGATCCGTCAGAATGCCCATCGACAGGTAGTGGCCGGTCAGTGGGGGAGACAGTACTTCGTCTCTCGCCATGTGGGTGACGACGGCGGCCAGGTTGGCCCCGAACGAGGAACCTCCGATGACGAAACCGGCAGACGGGTCTGCTCCCCATGCTGTCGTGTTGGCTGGAGTTGACGCCCACTTTAGGGCATCCCATGCATCGTGGGCGGCCGTGGGAAAGTCGTGTTGCGGTGGCTGCCGGTAGGTCGGGACGACACAGACGGCGCCAACAGCGCGTACCAGGTTGCGGCACAGCAGCGTCTCATGGCCGGGATTTCCACTGAAGAAGGCGCTGCCGTGGAAGAGCACGAAGAGGGGACTCCCTTTTTCTGACGGCGTTCTTGGGCGGAATAGTTTGGTAGGTAGGATAGTACTATCCCGTGTGGTGTAGGGCACACCTGTCTCGATGATATCGTCTGGTGTCGGGCCAAACGACGCGTACGTGGCTTCCAACAGCTTTTTGAGATGCTGCTTCAGCTCCGTCGTGGAGAACTTGCCGCTGAACAGTCCCGTGCGGTCGCAGATCTGAAGAGTTAGGAGGATGACTAGGATAAAGGAGGGTATGTTCATACCTCTTGGAATTCTGGATCATATTTGACCAGCGACTGGAGATAGTCCCCGTTGAGATGGGCCATGTTGGCGACGTGTGTGACTGGTGATGGTTAAGTATCACCGACCCGTTGATATTCCTCTTCATGATATCGACTTTTGTAGATTTTGTCCTTTTTTATACACAATGTTTTCTTTCCTTTCCTATTTTTTCCCCCTTCTCCTAATGTGAATACCCTTGTCGGTTGATTGTATGCCAAATATGGCTGACCAAGAGCGTTGGCGATTCTCACCCTCACTCTCACCGACATCCTGGGTCGGTACGGAGTACAGTTGCAGCGCCCCACCAATATGATGTCTCGATGTGTAATCTTTTGAACAAACTCAATTCTATTCTATTAAATCAGAGCTGTCTATGAGCAGGGTGCAAGCTGCTCGCTTATGAATTACCATGAGGCTACCTCGTACATGGATGTGATGTATCATGTCCTTAACGCCGTGCAAAATAAATCCGCCTCTTTATGTCCGTCGCGTTGAACGAAAAACCACTGACCAAAACAAAACAAAACAAAAGTGAAGAGAAACACAGAAATCACCAAGAGCGATCATATTCGTTGATCACTGACCTCAACCTCCCTCCCGTCTGCCGTACTTCTCTTCTCCCCCACCCTCTACCGTCTCTCCCGCGACTTGCGGCCACCGGCCAGCTCGACATCGTCGCTCGCCTGCGTGGCCGCGGGCTGCATCTGCTGGCGGTCTTTCTGGAGGGCGCTCGGGTACCACACACCAAAGATGGCCATGACGGCCAGCATGGGGGCGCCGTCGAGCACGTAAATGACCCACTCGTGCACGAGCAGGTAGCCGGTCTGGCCGGTGGCGTACTCGACGGCGCGGACGACGTTGCGGAGCATGACGAGGGCGGAGGTGAGGTAGAGCATGAGGAGGATGCGGGCGGCAGTAGGCGAAGTCGCGCCGGCTTTTCTCGAGCGCAGGTCGAACACAACAGCCGATGCGATAAACACGGCAAAGGCCACGAGCTGGAACACGAGTCCGCCCACAATGATGTTCTGGCCGGTCTTTGTGTTGCCCTCGGACTTGGCCTGCGCCAGAATGCCGGCGCCGCCGGCCTGGATGAAGAAGGAGACAATGTCGGCGGCCACAAAAATGCGGGTTGTCCAGCGGGGCGGCAGCAGCGAAAGCGACGACGCGGCGACGTCGGCGTGCACCGAGTGGTGCGAGTGGGCAGCGTCACTGACCGTGTTCATCGTGAACAGGACCACCCGGCCCAGGGTCATGTACAGCGTGGCGGCAAAGAAGATGGGGGCGAGCAGTAGAAAGATGGACTGCAGGATGTAGGGGATGAGCTCGCCGGTCGAGTCGTAGGCCAGCACGCGGCCAATGTAGCCGATGATTTCGACTAGGGTGGGTTAGCAAATGTTATTTTTTGTCCTCGCTTCGCTCGTCTACCTGCTACGCATACGTACAGAAACCTCCCACGACAAAGGGAATGCAGAACCACATGCGGTGGCGGATCATCACCGTGCCGTGAAAGACGGTCATGATGGCAAACAGGACGACAAAAACAATGGCCGCCGGCCGGCTGGGGATGTAGTGCCACAGGGCGTAGCCATTGTGCGTTTCGAGCGTGGGCATATTGGGTGTTGAATGTAGGTGTCGTGAGATGTGATGGTGATGTATGGAGAAGTCGAGGAGTGATGGTGTGAGTGATGAGAGTGCTGATGTTGATTGAGATGTGAACAAGAGACAAGATATCGAATGGAAAGTTGTTTTTATATAAATTCGAGTTTGAATGAAAACAAACGAGTCGAACAAAAATATTCACTTCCACTCTTTCGACAGCGAAACAGACAGCGAGAGCGAGAGCGAGTCTATTTGAAGAGCTATTGTCAACAAAAGATGGCCCTAAAAGGCGCTAGCCTGACATTTTTCTCGTGTAAGTGTCGAACCCGAGAAGCTCGCATAGCCCTGGGCGGAAAGCGAGAAAGTGCCCCTAAACTGACCCACTAAACCCACTCAACCCGAGAAAATACAGCCCTGTAAATCGCCAACCCGAGCTCAATCCGAGATATACTCCACTGAATCCGAGTCTTTACTTAGCGAAAGCGAGATGCCACGCACAACAGATCCACACTGAGAACCAGCAAACCTGCAAACCACAATGAAGCACTAACCATCTCTATTTACGGAACATCGTCTCTTCTTTTTTCCTTTCGTTCGTTGCCCTCCTTTATGCTGGTGCCTAGATCAAAGTCTTGTTTTATGGGACACTAGACGCCATCACAACTGCCGTTCCCAATCCACGAGGCTGTATCTCGTACTGGGTCTCTTTGTGTCTTGTCCCTGGTCTACCTCGCTCTCGGGAAGGAACAATACCCGTTTTCATTGTCCGACCATGTTCGTGTTTGTGTTCCTGGATTACAGTGGACCCATCCATCTTCCATTCACTTTCTTCTTCTGCTATCATTCCCACACCTACGCAGTCTGCAGATCCCAGCCTGACGGAATTCTCCGTTTAACCTGTCTTCCACACAATTAAAGTAGTATGCATCTGGTATCATTTTCGCTCCGGCCTATCAAAATCAAAAGAATAAAGTTGCCTAGCTTGACTCCTCTTTTGGTCCTCACTCCGTTCGCTCTCGTCTCGTCCTCGTCTCCTCACTTCGTTCGTCGACGTCAACAGTTTGGCCTCCATCCCAACTCCTCAATGGGCCAGCAGATCCACAGCCGGTGGTCCTCGTCCAGCAGCTCCCAAATCTCCTGCATCAGGTGGGTGGTCCAGCCCTGCATCCACCAGCAGCTGCTCAGCACTCTGAGTAAAACAACAAAGTGGGCAAAGATGACGAGGGCGATCTGTTCCCGCTGGATAATCAGGTCCAAAAAGTCGTCCTCTATGCAATAAAGCCAGTAGTAGACGCTGGACGTGAGGGCTGAGCCGGTGGAGGTGGCAGACGTGGACGCAGAGGTGGACGTGAACGTGGACCCTTCAGACGACGCCGGCGTTGAAGGTGTCGTCTGCCCACCGCCCGGATTGATGGCCCCCATGGAGCGGTACGTGTAGGCGAACCCGCGCTCCAGGGTGTCAATGTACTTTTCGTAGATGGGGCTGTTGTCAGCGGACGCCGCCCGCACGACTGTCCGCTTCAAGTACGCCAGCTGGGCATGTTCGGCGGTCGCCTGCCACGCCGGCGAGGCCACCAGGGTCGCCCGGCCGTCTTCGCTGTGGATGTTTTCCCTCCCGAGCCGCATCATGCTCCCAAACGGGCCGCGCAGCAGCTCGGGCGTCCATGCTTCCGTGATTGTGCGGATGCCCCTGAGTAAAAAAACCCAGTCGGCCGCGCGTGTCGACTCGGACGCCACCAGAAAGATGTCGCCCGGCTGCCGCGGACACGCCCAGGCGTACATGAACGTCAGGTTGGCCGAGATAAAAATGGCCGAGCAGTTGGCCGCCGAGGCGTGACGGAGGGCGACGGCTGTTTCCCTTAGGGCGATGCTGTGTTCGAGATGGGCCCGCTCCAAATGTTGTCGCTTCGAGTCGGCGTCCGCCGCAAACATGGCCATGTGCAGCGCCGACAGAGCAAAGATGCTCCGCAGGACAAAGTCGTGCCGGAAGCCCTCGCGCGGCGCATTGAGCTTCCAGACGTAGCGCAACACGGGATCGCTCGACAGCGTCAGGCACGTCAGGGTGCTGTAGTTGTGCAGCAGCTCGAGGTGGACGAGCTGGAGGGGTGTTGTCCCTGTGTCTGGGCTGGATAACGGCGTGGCGGCCGTTGACTGTGTCGACTGTCGTGTCCGACTCGGGGAGGCTGCCGAGACTGTGTCCGTCGGCCGTTTCCGTCCTGTCGGCAGTGTCGTCGTTGTCGTCCCCTCCTTTAGAAAATCACACTCGACGCCGTGTTTTGCACAATTGGCGCATCCCGGCCGAGACTCGTCGCACTGGACGTGGGTGGTGAGCGAGGAAACCGAGAACGATGGAAGCGAGAGGCGACCTACTTTTATCTTTCGTCTCTTGCAAATGGCACATCCGAGCCGGCTCTTGAAGTGGCGGCGTTTGCGCGATTGCTGGAGGGAAACAGAGGCGGCTGACGTGCTCGCCGGCAACGTTGTTATTTGTGAGAGGTCCATGGTGAGATGTGGGTGTTGAAAGTCGATGTTCACCTCGGGAGGATCTCGGGTTAAGAGGAATCCGAGAGACAGGTGAGAGATGTGGTAGAAAATACACGCTAGGCTGCCGAATTTCTCGCATTGACAAGACGCGACAGCGTGGGCACTGTTCTGACAGTGGTTTGGCAGCGTCCAGACTTGTGCCCTGCTATCCCCGAAAATAGCGCCTCGTAGCGCCTCGTAGCGCGCATTGACCCCTGTAAGAAGTCTCCGGCGCGTGAGACTGACTCGCTGTAACCCGGCGTAGGGCAGCCTCAGCAGTGTTTGTAATCAAACAGCCCAGCCCTTCGTCCTTTGTTCTCCCAAAGGATCACTCTCTTCTTTTCATTTCTCTTTTCATTTCTTTCCTTTCTGCAACACGCATTTTGTCACGTTCACTCATTACTTTCTCACAAACAATGAAAGCACCAATATTAGCACCGCGGCCAGACGTGGCGGCGGCCATGTCGACAACAATGCCAGTGTCAACAACAACAAAAGCGGCTATCGCCGCTGCTTCGAGTACGACAGCGACAACGACAACGACAACGGCTGCCGCCGTTGTCTCTTCCGCCAACACAACGCACACCGACGCCGAGTGGTCGGCCGCGTACCCCGAGATCGAGCGGCTGTACGTGCGCGAGCGGCGCAAGCTGCGGCACGTCATGCAGTACATGGAGAAGGAGCACAACTTTGCGGCGACGGTGCAAATGTACAAGAAGCGGTTTGCCAAGTGGGGGTTCCAGAAGAATGCAAGACGGCGGCCAAGGGTGGCGACGGCCACGGGGTCGGGGATCTATGGGGTGTCTGGAGGCCGCAAAAAGGTGATGCCCGGCCTGGAGCACAGCGACGTCGACGTCTCCGTCTACCTGTCGGTGGCGAGGGGTCCTACTCTCGGTCCGCAGGACACTCTCCTCCTGTTGCTCCTCACGAGCGTAAAAACGTGGAGCGTCTCCTTTTTTGAGCGGCCGATGCCGCACGTTGCATACTTGCAAGGCCACGGCCCGTCGTCGCCCATGTACTCGTCGACGCCGCTGTCGTCGTGGACGGCGAAGCGAATGGAGGAGGAGGGGCCGGTGATGGGGGTGATAGAGGCGCCAGAGGATTTCTTCTCAGAGCCGTTCGCGGCGTCGAGTTCGAGTTCGACTTCATCAACACGAACATCTTCGTCGTCGTCGTCTCCGCCTTCGGCGTCGATGCCTCCTCGACCACGCCCCGCCAAAGTCAAGGAAATCAGCTTTGCTTTCAAACTGGTCATTGACCTGCTGGAACGCGGCCGCGGCGACCTGGCCGGGCGGATGGCGCGAAAGGCGTTCCTCCTCGTGGAAGACATGCTCGAGAACCTGGCCGCGCCTGCCTTGGTCTGGAATTTACTCGAAATCATGCACCACATGGTGTCGGTCAACCAGGTCCGTCTGTTCCACATGCTGCTGGCGCACGTCATAGCCCTCGTCAACAACCAGCCGCATCTGGCCGGCAACCATCCCCTGCTGGCCCTACTACACAGTCTACGGGGCGTCGTGTCGTCGGCAGAGGCGTCTTCGTCGACAGCAGGAGATTCAAAACTACAAAACCTGCTGGCCCAGGCCTGGACGCTCAACGCCGAAATCCTGTTCTCCAACTTCCACCCCAACCTCTTCCACCTGTACTGCTGCATCCTCTGGGAATCGTGCAGCATCGGACCCCCCGCGGCGCTTGTCGGCTCCGTCGGGCAGTGGTTTCGCACCATTGACGCCGTGCAAATGTCCGGCAACCGCATCACCCTGCCAACCGAGATATCGGTCCCGTCACAGGCGCTGCCCCAACAGCCGCCGGCCGACTATGCCCGCCTGCACGCCAGCAGTCTGGCCGCTTTGCGTGCCTACGGCGATGCGATTTTGCGAGACGGCGGATCGGGCTTCCAAGGAGATACTGCTTTGTTGTTACGAATGCTGGCCGGCTTGACGACCGCCAAAATCCTCCAAGGAATGCCCGACACGACGTCCGTCGTCGTCGACTTCGCCGGCCGGCCCGACGAGAACTGGGAGCTGGCCAACATGCCGCGCATCCACCTGGGCAACGTGGCCTGCGTGATTCGGACGCTCGTGGACATTGACGCCGCCAAGCGGGGCGTGCCTCCGCCGAAAGCGCCCCCCGCCGACATCTCGCCCGAAGCGCAGGCAGCCGCCGCGTACCACGACATGAGCTTTGTGGAGCAGGTCCGGGCGGTAGTTGATCTCAGAACACAGTCGGACGGCGCGACGGACCCGCAGGTCATTCAGGAAATGTGGCTGCTGCAGGACGCGCTGGGCGCGGCGGGTGACCCTGCAGAAGCTAAGCGGGTGGAAAAGGACACGTACGCGCGGATCGAGCAGTACGTCGACGACATACCCGTGGATGCAGTCTGAGCGTCAAGACGAGCGGAGCGAGGATCAAAAAGTGAGCGGAGCAAGGATAAGAAAGCGAGCGAAGCGAGGACAAAAAAAAGAAAGGAATGTATTAATACCATGTTTATGACTCTATGAATCTAACTAGCGATAATGGACGATGATGATCAACTACAGGAAATCAAACAAAAGAAAGGAGAAGAGAAGAGAGAGAGAGGGAAGATGATTACAAGGTGGCTATCTACTGATTACTGTCTATCACTCCACCAACTTGACACTCTGACTGCGTTTAGGCCACCGCCATGGCTGCGTCGCCGGCACCCTTGGGCAGCCGCCGCATGGGAATGGCAAACGAGATGGCAAAGGCTGCGCCGCAGAACGCAATGCCCACGGCAAAGGCGGCCTTAAGCGCCTGCATGTAGGCAGCCAGCACGCCCGGCAGCACGTCCGGCGGGAACACGTCGCGCAGCTGCGACGCGCCCGTCAAAATCACAAGAGCGGGGTCGACGCCGGGTGCTTCCGAGGGCAGGACGGCCAGCAGGCGGTTGACAAACGCGGACTGGCCAATGGACGTGCTGAAAGCGCCGCCGATCGTCTGGAAGACTAACAAATTGGCAGTGACGGCGGCAATGTCCTCGGCGGACACATAGGCCTGGCAGATGCTGAGGCCGTGCATGATGCCAAAGGCCATGCTGGCGCCCGTGAACAGCTGGTAGCCGACCCACTTGCCGGTGGACGTGTCCTGGTTCCACGTATAGATCAGGCCGATGCCGACGGTCGACAGCGCGGAGCCGACCATCATGACCTGCTGCGGACGGCCGGTCATGGTGACGACGGCGCCGCCGGCGAGGGCGAAAACGGTGGCGGTGCCGACCAAGGGGAGGTTGTCCACTCCAGAACCGATGGGGCTGGCGCCGCGGATGCTCTGAAAGTAGAGGGGCAGGTAGTACAAGAGGACAACGTACGAGCCCATGAAGAAGAACTGGAAGGGCGCGGTGGCCCAGAGCGAGCGCTGCCGGAAGAGACGCGGGACCAGCATGGCGTACTCGCCCAGGTAAATCTCCCAGGCGACGAGCACCGCGACCATCAGCACGAACCCCACTAACAAACCGATGACGACGCTGCTCTTCCACGGGTGCGAGTTGCCGCCGTACTGTAGGGCGAGAATGAGCGAAACAATGGCGCCCATGGCCAGCGCGATGCCGACGGGGTCAATGTGCCACAGCTTCTGGCGCCACGTCGCCGCCTTGATGGCGGCCGTCTTTGTCTCGGGCAGATTGAAAAAGAAGAGCACGACGACGGCGGCCACACCGCCGAGCGGCAGGTTGATGTAAAAGCACCACCGCCACGAGACATTGTCCGTAAACGCGCCGCCAATCAGGGGGCCCAGCACGGCCGCCACCGCGTACGTCGCGCCAATGATGCCCATCATCATGGGCCGCTGGGGCGGGGGCACTGTGAGGGCGACAATGCTCGTGCCGCCCACCGACAGGCCGGCGCCGCCAAGGCCAGCGAGAGCCCGGCCCACGACGAGTGCTGTTGAGCTCGGTGCCACCGCACAGACAAGACTGCCCACCTCGAAAATGAGCATGCTTCCCAGGAACGACCATTTGAGGTTGTAGTACTTGTAAATCTTGCCGGCCGACGCCTGCGCCGCGCCAAACGTCATGAAATACGCCGCCGCATACCACGACACGTCGTTGAGCCCGTGGAACTCGTCCGTGATCTTGGGGATCGCCGTGCCCACAATCGTCTGGTCGAGCGCAATCAGGAACACGGCCACAATCGACGCGCTGACGAGCAGGGCCATCTTGAAGCCCTTGGGGTATTCCGAGTAGTCGGGCTCAGAAGAGTCAGGAGAAGCAGCCTCGACGTCGCCCTTGTCTTTGTCGTCATCCTTGATGCCCTTGTTGCCATCCTTGTTGTCATCTGCCTTGTCGACAGTCTTGTCCATCTCGTCGCTGGCAACACTGGGATTGCGGACATCCTTGTCGTCAACGACATCAGCGGCCGTGTCGACGTCGGTCGTCGAGTTGGCCTTGTCGGCGTGGTCAGTGTCGGTCATTGTGGGCGTTGTTGTCGGTCAATGATGAGGTCGATTAAGATGTCGAGATTGATGAGGTTGAGATCACCGCATTGGTCTTGATCAGAAAGGAGTGTCGTCAAAGGAGTGTCGAAGGAGTGTCGGCCATTGTGATATATATTGCGTGGAAAAGGGAAATGACAAGGGACGACATTAAAAAGATGACAACACGGACTTGCCAGCAGAGTCCGTGTCGCAAACTTTGGGAAATGGAGATAAGCAATCCTTCGCGGGCCAAGTCAGAAAGTCAGAAGTCAGAAATCCCATAGTGAAACCCCATACCCAGTCGGAGAATCCCACAGTCGAACCATCCACGGACTCATCCACGGACTCATCCACGGACACATGTAGAGTCCAGAGTACTGAACACACAATCAAAGCAGACCCTTTGATTTTTGAGACCATGGAGAGAAAGTCTCCGACAAAGAAGAGCTTTGCTGGGAAAGGGCATCGTGAATTGAGTTTACGGACGAACAATTTGACCTTCGGCGAGAAAGCACTGTTCAAAACAAGCATAAATAGACGTGCCTGCCGAGTAAGACGCGAGTTCAGACCGAGAGAAGGTTCTCGCATGTTGTTTTCGTCCCCTTTTCTTTCCATTTAATCAGACGGTTGCCCACCCCTTTCTCAGGAACTTTTTTCGACGTCGTCAGTGGACTGGTTGGGCGTCCAGTGGGACTTATCCCCGACGCATTGTTGTTGTAAACGGCAGGAACTTTTGACTTACACGGTGGGCCAATCAGAGATCACCAAAAAGTTCCTGGAGCTAAAAGCGATCCTTTTTGTGGGACCACCCTGTCAGTGTCAGACTGCCAGGGTTCTGCTGACTACGGGGACTGGGGACCGCCCGAGCCTTTGTTGTCATCAACTGAGGCTCATCCCATTCCCATCCCGGACAAATAAGACAGCCCGTCTGTCAGAAGTCTAATAACACGAAGGAGGAACTTTTTTGACGATTCTGGCCAATAGCACTTCAGAATCACTTACAACTCTTCAAAAGTCACCGTGCAAATGAGGCAAGGTGGAAAAGTGCCACAAGTTCTAGGAACTTTTTGAAAAGGTCTTGGCTACTGAGTTTACTGGTACGTCGTAGATCGAGGCTGAAAAAGTGCCGGAGCGGACGGTCTAGAAGTTCTCAAAGTTCTTGCCTTTCCCAACGTCTCGCCCTCTCTCATTTGTCCACTTCCGTACAAGGCTGCCTGAAAAGTGCCACAAGTTCCCAGATCCCAAGTCCCCTAGCCACAATATCGAAGCTTGTGGAAGACGATCTTTTCTTTTTTGTTCCTTTTTCGTCTTTTTCGACTTCATTTTGCCATTTCTAAGCCCTTTGCTGGCGCCATCTTGCTATCGTTGACGGAAATGGATTATTCATGGAGAAAGTAGTCGGTCTGTCGGGGCGGTAAGGCTGCCCGAGAGGAGGGTTTGTTGGTTAATAAAAGTCGATGCTGTCGACACCTTCAAGTGATTCCAAACAATGCAACCGTCTCTACCATTCAGTCATCATCACCATCATATCTCAGCCTTGTGATACATACCGAACCAAAATACTACCACCCCACACACTACCATGTCATCTCTCCTCGAAAAAGACGCGGCCAGCCAGGCCAGCCCGCTCTTCAATGCACGGCGTCAGCTGTTCCACAGCGTGCCCCCGATCCCCTCAGACATCCGACTGGACGGCAAGACAGTGCTGGTGACGGGCGCCAACGTTGGACTTGGTCTGGCAGCCTCGCGTCACTTTCTGGAGCTGGGAGCTGCACGACTCGTCATGGCCGTCCGGACAGTCGCCAAAGGAGAGGTTGAGGCGGCCAAGCTGAGACGCGACTTTCCCAAGGCGCAGATTGACGTGTGGGCCTTGGATCTGGAAAAGCCCGAGTCGTCAGTGCGCCCATTCGCTGAACGCTGTGTCCGCGAGCTCGGCCGCCTCCACGTCGCCGTGCTTAATGCCGGCCTCGGCAAGCACGTCTTTGAGCGCATGGCCGAGGGCCACAAGCGGGAGACCACGCTGCAGGTCAACTACCTGTCGACGGCCCTGCTGGCGTTGCTCTTGCTCCCCGTGTTGAAGGCACCGCCCGGCAGCGAGGCTGGCCGCCTCACGCTCATCACGTCAGACTCGGCCCTCGGCGTCGGTCTTCCAGCGGCGGCATCGTCCTCCTCGATCCTCGACTCTCTCGACGACCCCGCCACATTTGACGGCTACCCGCAATACTGCTACTCGAAGCTGCTGGTCAACATGTTTGTAGCCAAGCTGGCCGAGATGGTGCCGGCCTCCGCGGTCATCATCAACACCAGCAATCCCGGCGCCACAAAGGGCACATCCTTTTTGAGCGGCCTCGACTCGTGGGTCTTGAAGCTCATCTTCAACACCATCTTTTCCATCCTCGGCCGCAAGCCGCAGGACGCGGCACGCAACTATGTGCACTCGTCGCTTGTTCTCGGGCCCGAGAGCCACGGCTCGTTTACGGACTGGAAAATCCGGTGCTGGCCGGTCGTCATGTACGGCGACAAGGGGAGGGAGTTGGGCGACCAGTTGTGGGTCGAGACTCTCAAGGAGCTGGGGCTAACGGGAGATGTTGTCAAGTTGGAGTAGTCTATTGTCGTATTCTGTCTTTCTCTTGTCATATTTTTGTATGCATATGTATTCTAGCATTTCTTTGGTCGTAATCATAATACCCATTGCCTTTCTTAACCCTGCCTTACACGTCACACCTGCACACCCCACACGCCCAGCGGATGCCGCGACGACTCGTCCTGGCCGGCCGAGAGGCGCTTGACTCTGCGGACCAGAATACCGACCGACAATGGGCCCACAATGGTGCACAGCACAATGGCCCACGTAACAATCAGAAACACGTCTGACTGCGCCGAGTCGCCTCCTTCTTTCTCAAACACGCCATTTGTCGACGCCACGGCCGATATCAGAAAGCCAATCTCGCCGCGGGGGACCATGGCCAAGCCCAGGATGGCGGCCGGGTAGAGGGAGAAAGGGGTGGCTGCTGGTGAGGCGTGGCGGGCGGGGGAGGACGTAGTCGGAGACGGAGTCGATGTCGATGGAGAGGAAGACGTCTGCTCGGCTGGTGTTGCTGGCCCTGATGCATCGACAACAACGCCGCTTGTCGTCTGGCCACTACTCTTGGCCGTCTTTGACTTTTTCTCGTCCTTCCTCTCGTCCATCTTCTCCCTCTCCTTCTCGGTCTTGTCCTGGCAGGTCTTGCCCTTGATCTTTTGGCCGAGGAGTCGCAGTTTCGAGGAGGCCAGTCTCGACTTTATTTTGTCCGCCAACCCAAAGGTTGGCACCCGCAACAACCACGCGCCGCACACCACCTTGGCCAGCCCCATCAGCACGCCGTACACAATGCCCTTCCACATGATCGGACCGGAGAACATGCGCGTGATCGGGATCGAGAAGCCGACCGACGCGAAAAAGTAGGGCGTCAGGATCCAGCGGAGGGCGGGCTGGTAGTACTCTTCAAAGACGGTGACTGGACTGAAGTGGCTCTGGCCCTCCACCGCTGGCCGGGCGTCCCACCAGCTCAGCACAGCCCCCGCAATGTAGGCGGCAAACAAATTGGACGTGCCGGCGTAGGTGGCGCCCGTGACGAGGCCCACAAGCAAGGCTATCGAAATGACAAGCTTTGTCTGGCGGCGGTGCAGCAGGTCGCCGACAGGCGTGCGCGGCTGGGCCCAGCTGGCGTTGTTCACGACTCCCCTCAACGGCTTGACGACCCACCGACACACGGCAAACGACACGACGGCGAAAGCAATCGACACGAGCACGGGGCGGACGATTGTGACGGCCGAGAAGGAGGTGTCCTCGCCGTCGCCGTCTGCCGACCCCAAATTTGAAATCACCTGCACCATGACCAAACCCACGACGTCGTCGAGCATCGCCGCGCTCGTCAGCACGACACCGAGTCTGGTCGTGCTCAACCCACAAGACCGCAGGACGGTAAACGTCGTCCCCAGACTCGTCGAACAGAGCGCCGCTCCGGCCGCAAAGCATTCAAGGTACGAAGCGCCCGTCATGGGCCTCAACAGAAAACTCAGCGCAATCGGCGCGCCAATGCCGGTGGCGGCGACGCTGGCCGACCGCCACACATTGGCCCGGACGGCCGGCAGCGATGTCGACAGGCCGCCTTCAAACACGAGCAGAATCAGGCCCAAGTAGCCCAGCTGCACAAACGTGTCCTGCGACTCGACCGACAGCAGTTTGAGAGCAGGCGCGCCCCAGGCGACGCCCACCAGGATCTGGCCGACGAGGCCGCAGTACACCAGCCGGTCCAGCGCCCAGTTGGCGACGTGCAGGAGCAGCAGAAACGACGTCTGCACCAGGATCTGCTCAATCGACGGCTCGTGATACGGGAGGGAGGCGGCGGACATGGTGGTGATTATGATGATGAAAATGAATTGAAGAATGAGTCGCTGCAAGACAGCGGATGACGTTAATATTCAAGAGTCTAGGGCTTATCGCCGAGAACGATTAGTGGCTGCCTGTCCGCTAAGCCGCTAACCAAGACATCAACATCCACTACAAATTATCGCCAAGCAGAGACGGAGAGAAGGACATCCACGACCAAGCCTGGGCGATGCTGTGTGTGGGAAATACCAAAGAAAAATGCCAAATGCGAAAAAAGAGAATGAGGAAAAACAAAAAGAAACATGCTTCCGTCACTCCCTCGCTGCATCCAGCAGTGCCTGCAGCTCCGCCTCGTCGTCTTCTTCTCCGGGGAGAGCAGTCGATGGGCCTGGCCTTTCTCTCGAATAAAACTTGCGCTCAAACTGCGCCGGGTAAAATCCAGCGTACTCCCAGTCGAGAATCGCCGTGATTTTCAGCGTCGCCGGGTTCACCAGCACATTGGTCGCCTGCAGGTCGTTGTGGCAAAAGACCAGCCGAGAGTCTTGACCGCCCTCTCGGCGCAGCCGCCAAGGCCGCCGGTCGGAATGGCGTAGGACCCGGTAGGGCGGATACACGCCGCCGCCAGGCCCAGGACCGCCCCACGTGTCCGACGTTAGGGTCCGGAGGGTGACCAGGTGCTGCTCGAGCTCGACGACCACCTTCTTTCGGTCGGCCTCTTCCAGCTCGTCCATGCCGACACCCTCGACGTACTCCGTCGCCAAATAGGCTGCCCCGTCATCCTCGAAACAGGCGTGCACGCACGGCACGGGAATGTCGGTGTGCTCCGCCAGGTACTGCAGGCAGGCGCCCTCGTTCAGGATCCGTTCAGCGTTGAAGATGGGCACGTGCAGGTACCCATTGTGCTGCTGCCACTCGGACGGACGCAGGCTGCGTTTGACAAATGTCTTGCCATTGTTGGTCCTGTAGTACTTTCGCTCGGGCGTGACCGAGAAGCAGTCTCTCTCGCGCCTGTCGTTGAGCTCGCTGTTTGTCGGCGGGGGCATCTCTGCATGTAAGTGTCAGTGCAAGTGGGATAAAACTGGTGAGGATGGGTGCTGGTTTGAGGAAAATATGTGTGTTATTTTTTTTGTTTTTGCAAAAGAAGGCTCATTGCAAATTTGAAGAAGAAATCAATGCAATAGCCAATATCAACCCGTGGCAGTGCATCTCGTCTGCATACACAGAGCCCCTCATGATCTTGGCCCCCACCGCCGCAACCAAAGCTTCTGATTTACGCGCTCAACTCCTTGCCTACCTCACTGCCGTCTGCATAAGCGTCGGCGGTTACACGGCCAGTAGTTGAGATGAACGGTCGATTTTGATGTCAATTTCCATTTTATTTCGATCTTGATTTATCCTTTTACTTTTCAGCTTTGCTCTCTTGACAATTATTCAGCCCGTTCGCCTTTGACAGCTCCTCTTCCAGAACACGCACCATCTCGTCCACGTCCGGGGCCGTCTCTGCCCAGCACTTCTGGATCGCTGCTGCCACAGTTTCTGGCAAGCCCTCCAGCGAGTCAAACTCTTCGCGGGCGTACAGCTTCTCGACCTCGTCGTCCGTCTTGCCCGTAGACGGCCGAGCCCAGGGCAAAGATCTGGCGTGGCAGCACCGGCCGGGCGTCGAGTGCGCGGCCGCGGCACGGCAGCTCGTAGCGCATTTCCTCCCAGGTGTGGCCGGTGCCGAGGGTGGCGTGGCCGTCGATGACGGCGCCGCCCCAGTCGGCCACTTTGACGCGGTACTCGTACGGCGCGTCGCCAGACTCGCAGTCGCCAAACGAAGAGTCGTCGAACAGCAAAAAGTTCCTGCACGTCAAGTCACAATGTCGCACCGCTTTGGCGTGGGCGTGCTGGACGGCTAGGGCAATGTCGAGGCCCATGCGGAGGCGCGTGCGGAGGGGCGGCCCTGGTTTGGGTGTAAACGTGATGGTGCCGTCCGCATCGCGCTTGGCCGTGACAATGGCGTCGCGGACGCTGCCGAGCCAGCTCCGCTCCAGCCGCAGGGCGTGTATGCCGGGCCGGATTTCGTCAACTCCGTAGAACCCTAGAATAGAAGGATGCGGCCCCATGTGCTCGTATATTGTGGCCTCCCGCGCCAGGTCCTCCTCGCAGGGTTTGATGTGGCGCGACTGCCACTTGCCGTTGACCCAGATCTCGTAGCTCTTGTGGACGGTGGTGGCGTCGACGACGGAGACAAAACAGGAGCGCCCATGCCCAAGATCTCGCCGAACCGGTCGGACGTCAAGCGGTCGTCCCAGGCCATGGTGGGGGGTGGCGGCAGTCGAGACGATTGTTATTTGAGTGGTTGTTGAGAACGTGTTGTGAAGATTGGAACAAACACAACGCACCTGTAGGCTGCAGGCTGCAGGCTGTAGGCTGCAGGCATCGTCAGGTGACACGTTGCGGGATGCATCATTGGCTGGACATATAGGACCTGCATACGATGCATGCACAGGAAGGGAAAGGTCAAGGAAAAGTCAAAGAAAAGTCACGGGTATTAAACATTAAATTACAGTGTGTTGAATCTATTTACAGAAGAAAACGTCTTTCGGCTCACACGTCACTAAAATCCCTGGCGGTCAACACCACGCCGTCCAGGAGCTTGCCCGTGTGTGTCTTGTCGATGGCGGCAGACTGGCGGCGGACGGTGGTCATGAGTGTTTTGAGGAGGGCAGTGGGCAGGGGTTTTGACGTTTCTCCTCGCCCGTACAGATAGTCGGCTGTCTGTCTGTACTCGTCCAACGAATTGAAGTAGAGCTGACCGGCAAAGAGGTTGAGGGGGATGACAAGTTGGGGAGGAAGAATCGTTGGAAGGACAGGGCCGGCTGTGTAGAGGTCGAGACGGTCCAACGGCCGGTAGGCCATGTTGACGCGGGGGCTGTAGAGGTGGAGGCGGACGGCCGGGGAAGCCCTCTTTCGGTGGATGAACGGGAAGAGCTCGTTGGCCTCAAAGGGGCTGACGAGGAGGAGTGTTGTCTCTGAAGACGAGGTGGACGACAGGATGTACTGCGGCACCCGCTGGAAGACGTCCATAAAGGTTGGGCTGGCCGGATCCGGGACTACCGTTGTTGCAAAGTCGGCAGTCGCCAAGGGAGTTGTGGGCAGTTTGGCGAGGTCGAAGAGCGTGCCAAGCGACGTCTCCCTCAGCGAGTAAAAGGCCGGCACAAAAGCGTCCGAGCCGGGCCGGATCTCGCCGGTCCTGACAAAATGGAGGACGTCCTGGTGCATGTAGTGTTTTTGCGGGACGGCAACAGGCGGTCGTGCTTTCTGGCGCTCCTCTTCAATTTCGGGGGCCAGCTCGCGCTCTTGTTCTTCGTCCAGGGCGGCGGTGTGGCTGTCATCGCGGACAAAAGAGCGGCAGCGTTCGTCAATGGCAGCGAGCACTTGCGGATCGGCCAGGCCGTCGTGATGGCTGTCCTCCGTTTTGTACAGAGGCGAGTTCCGCGGGAGGTACCGCTGGGCCAGCGACTGAGCCTCGACTTCGCGGAACTGGCGGGCGACATTTTGGGAGAGAGAGTAACCGTCTGTCGTTGTTGCTGTCGCCCAGAGGGCCTGCTGCCACGCGTGCCGGCGGCCGTGCATGGCCCACAGCGGCATGTACCGAAAGAGTTCCTGCTGGGTCTCGTGGATAGACCAGGCGAGGACGTCAGACACAGTCGGCGTCTCTGCGTTGTCCACGCCCAACGAGACCATCTTTTGGCGTATCTCGTCCGGCACGACAAAGACGACCGACTGGCCTTGGCCAAGACGGCGCATGCGCATGCAGGCCTGGACGAGGCGGTCTTTTGTGAGGTCGGCGCCGAGGGTGACGGCCGCCCTGTAGGTTGTTGGGAGTCTGAGATCTGTCCCCCGCGTGTGTGCCTCGTCCAGAAAGACAAGACAGGCGTCCAGGTGCTTGGAGTAGGGCGACGCTTGTAGGGGCTCGACTCTTCCCCTGCGGTCAACAACGGACAGCAAGTCGTCGTCATCGAAAAAGACGACAGCTTCGGTCGTTGCGTCCTGGGTCATTTCCAGCCACCGCTGGGCGGCCTGCAGGTTCGACAGCTCCAGCACCTGGGCGCCGACGTCGAGCAAGACTCGGACGGGCGGCTGCATATTGACGACTGCTGTGAGCAGGGCTTCGGCGCCGCCCTCTCCCAACAAATGGACTGCATTCTCGTCCCGCAGCAGGTTGGAGAGCACCAGAGCGTTGGTGTGGCTCTGCTGCGGGAGGTCGAGCTGGTGGACAGAAAGGGGCAGCAGGTGGCGGGCGTCGTTGGTGCCGCTGAAGCCGGTCGTGGGGTTGTCCGACGAGTTTGTCCTCAATAAATCCCACCCCGACGCGGAAATCTTGTCGGGAAATTCCTTCATGTGCGCGGGAAAGACAATGTTTCCCAGATAGTAGTCGATGGCGCCTTTGGAGTGGCGGAGGTGGGGGAACAGACGGTCGGTGCATTGCCACTTGTCGGCGAGGGAAACGCCGGAAAGCTGGCGGAACGATGGGGGCATGTCGGACCGGCAGGTGCGCACCCACGCCGTGTACTCGTCCTCGGGCTGGTCCGTGTCGACCAGCCGGCGCAGGCTGGCAAAGAGGGCGTCGTCCGAGAGGCCGGCATAATAATAATGGAGCGACGTTAAGAGTAAAACCACGTCAGGATGGCTAAACTCTGCTCTCGGGCTGGGCATGTCCTTGGACTGGTAGGGGACGACGAGCTGCGTGGGCGGCTGGCGCGACGACGGGGCCGGGCCATAATTCACTCTCCACCGCTTGGCGCCGAGGGCAAACGACAGGATGCCGCCGGCGAGGAGGCCTCTGAGCAAGAGGAGGGGGCCTTGCGTGGCGTCTGTCCAGAAGGAGGAGGACTCGACAGCACCGATGTCGTCAGAGGTGAGGTTGAGTTGAGTGAGGTAGGTAAAGACGGCCTCTCTGGTAGTCGCGGGCTGCATGGCAATGGGAAACCCGTGCAGACCTCTCTCACAAAGTCGAGTGCCGACGAGGTGCGTGAGGCGGGTGTAGGCGCTCTTCTTGAGGAGGCGTGTCCGCGGGAACCGGCCTGTCCACCGGTCGTCGTCGACACAAATCTCGACGGCTTCGGGCATCTCCCTTTTTAGGTCAGTGACCACCTCCCCCACAATGCCCAGCAGCTCTTGCACGAGCCCCCACCGGCTGGGACTCAGCTCGGTCGGCCGCTGCGTGCCCATGGTGTATATCAGCTCAAACTTGGCGCTGAAGATTTCGTCGCTCTCGTCGACGATGTCTCTCGAAAAGCTGTCCAGGTAATGTTGGGTGGCTAGCATGCTTTTGGCCACAGAGTCCTCGCTGTTCATGGACCGCTCGATACCCATCAGTTTGAAGGAGAGAATGTGTTCCGGCTGGACGAGCAGGATGCCACGCTGGGCCTGGCAGTCTCTGAGCATGCGGTCAATTCTCACAGCATCCGCGGGCGACGACAGCTGCACCGGCCGTGCAAACGGAAAATGGAACACCCTCCTCCCGAGAAGGCCGCCCGTCTTGGCCACCAGCATCTGCAGCATCTGTTTGGATTGGGCTTTGGCGACGAGGACGCGCACGAGACGAGAGCCGTCACCCAGAAAAGAGGCCACCATTGGGACAATCACCGACGACTTGCCCTCGCCCATGTTGAGCTGCATGACGGTGTTGCCCTTGTCCTGGGCCATCATCTGGGCGGCAATCTCTTGCTGCACGCCGCGGATGGTGAGGCCGCTCTCGGCCTCGAGCAGGAGCCACTCTGGGTGTTCGTGGGGACTCCAGTTGGTGTGCCCCGTGTTGGCCAGCTCGGCGTTGAACTCTGCCTCGTGGTTGGGGCCAGAGAGGGCAAGAAGACGGACAGTGCGGTGGAGGCTGACGAGAGCGAGGGCGTAGTCGACAATGGCAGTACGCCAGTCAGCTAAGAGTGACGCCCATTTCTGGGCCTGCAGCTGGCCGAGGAACACACTGGGAGACAGTCTTGGATGCTGCCTTCCCGGGAGGGCCATCTTGTAGCTCCTCGCCAGGTTCTTGTACAGGCTGTCGACGTTGTCGCGGCAGGCCTTTAAGTGTTTCTGGAGGCGGTACCTCAGGTCGCCGCCAACCGAGGACGGCTGCCACCGTTTACTCTTCAGCTCGTGCTTCTGGAGAGCCAGCAGACTCCCCTCCAGCCTGTCCACATACGAGTGCTCGTTGTCGCTGTGGGCGTGGACGTGGAGGCGCTCAAACATGCTGGCGAGTTTATCACTGGTGTCCTCGGCGTTGACAGTCTGTACCGTCCGCGGCCCTAGGTCGGCGATGCTGCTCTGGACGAGCCTGGGCCGCAAGACGACGACGGACGATTGGAAGATCGAGTGAAGGGGGACGAAAGCGGCGGAGTTGTCTCTGCTAGGAAGGTGGGCAGTCGACAGAGGTTCTGGCATACTGATGGGCAGGACTCGGCACTTCTTAACAGCCCCTGCCAGTTTGCTCAGGTATTCCTCAAACAGCACATTGTCGTGCCACACGCGGAACAGCGGCACGACGCCCTCCATGGCCTCGAGCGTGTTGATGTAGTCGTGGTAGTTGCGGTCGGACGGGGTGGGAGGAAGTGATGTGGGCCAGCTGGCGAGAAGAGAATCGACGAACGCATCTCTCATTTGCACACGCGTCGTTTCGAATGCCCGTCGCTGCGAATCCGCCGAGTAGCCTGCCATACTCTTCGCCTCTGGGCTCAGTGAGGAAAACCGCCGAAGGGCATTGTTGACCACTGAAACCAACTCCGCTCTATCTGGGGCGCTCCCAACAAAGAGGTTGAACGACGCCCGGGGCGGGGGGAAACAGACGATGCTGAGTGCTGGCTGCGAAAAGATTGTGTACAACGTCTGCAGGGCCTGCATGTCGGCGCTGCTATTGTACGCCAGCGTGGCCAGCCACACACTGAAGGTATAGCAGTTGATGTCACCGCCTGCCAGCAGTCGATGCAAGCGTGACCAGTGCCGAATAAACAAGACCTGCAGGTTCTTGAGCCAGGCGGCGTCGTAGCCCACAGACTTGTCGCCCAGCGAGGCGTCGGGGCCCTGGGTGGACTCGCGGTTGCTGGCGCCGCGGAGGAGCCTGAACAAAGTGGAGTGCAAATCGGTGTCGGGCGGGAAGGGAACGCTTCCTGTAGGGTAGGACATGCCCATCCGGGCGGCCGTGTAGACTCTTGACTGGCGGTCTGGATCGGTGACAGGGCCGTCCCGTCCGTCGAAGACACGATCCTCCCTCTGGAGACTGTCCTCGGCACCAAAGCCCGAGAGGCGGAGGAACGAGGAGTTGACCAGATCACGGTCGACCAGACCGCGGTCGGCTCTCTTGCGGAGAGTGTCCCAGGCTTCCCTAAAGAAAGCGGCATCCCCAGGATAAAATATGAGCGACGTTTCGTACTCGGCAAAGATGCGGTCGACCGCCGTAAAAAAGCGTCCGTGCTGTGCCAGGAAGCCAACGTCCTTGTTCCACTCGACACTCTGTGCCATGGTCAAGTGGGAGGGTGAGTATTGCCGAGAGGGTGACAAATAAGCAATCTTGACTAGAAGGTCGATACTTGTTTTGTCCAGCCGGCCAAACGAGAGGAGGGATGCCGACTCTAGGATGGACAGCGCCTGCTCTGTGCCGGTGTGTTGGGTGAGAGGATCCGGCAGACAGTGTGCCGTCAACGCGTGCAGGTAGCACAGCAGCAGCTTTCCCTCCAGGTCTCCGTTGTCAATGATCCTTCCGAGAAGGTCGTCAATCTCGTAGGCCTGGACACGGTCGGCCGTGCCGTGGACAATCGTGACGGCGGTGTGGTGCTGTGCGCGTTTGAATTTAATGTCGCCGTTCTTTGGGATGAGGACCATCTTTGCCGACGAGAGCCGGTGCTGGACGACGAGCTTGCTGTGGAGGCCGTAGAGGGCGCCGACACTCTGAACAGGGGCAACGGCATAGTCGCGAAACTGGCGGCACTCCAAGACATCGGAGCCGACGGACAACAAAAAGCTGATGCCCAGTCTGGGGAGTTCAATGTCGAGGGTTTGTGACGACGGGACATGGACTGTGTGGATGTTGTGGGCGTCCTCGAGAGGATCGAGTATTTGGTGGAGGACGGAAGCAGTTTTGCTGTGAATGTTGACAAGAGTACTTCCATCCAGCTTCCTCAGTTGACGATGTCCGTTTTCGACTCCCGTCAATGTCCACAGTCCAGCACTCGACACCCACGGCTGCTCCACCGGCCGGAACTCGACCGTGTCGCTGGCCAAATCGGCCCAGTGGACGTGTTGACTGACAAAGGAAGTCGGGAAGTGGCCGTCGAAGAGACGAGGAGGCAGGAGGTGCCACACTCGTCCATTCGCGCTGGCCCTCACTGTCAGGTCTTTTTCTTTCAGTGCAAACTGTAGCGCATACCCATGGTACAGTGTCTTGCCCGCAAACCGCAGCCCGCCCTCTGTGCTCGGCATCACTTCGAGTGCCGTGTTGCCAAACAGCACCTGATACAAAGGATGCGCCTCATAGTCGGCCGGCAGGCGGGCCAGCGGCGAGCCATTGACCAGAAACTCGGCTGTCAACAGGTTGAAGTGCAGGACTGTGTCGGGGCTTGCCGAAGAAAGCCAATGCTGGTGTGGTTCGGGAAGTGGCGTCCATTGCGGGCCGGGTTGGTGTGTGGTCCAGCTCTGGCTAATGGCCGTGTCGAGGCACCCAGTCGTAGCTGCAACTCGCTCGAGTTGTTGCCTGTGCTCGTACAGGATCCGTCTCCATCTGGCCAGCCACAGCACTCTGGGTACATCGCTCGGGTCGATGCTGGTCGGTTTCTTTTCTTGGACCAGCATCGAGCATTCCAGGAGGATGGATACGGACTCGTCGGACAGTCCCTCGAAAATGTCTGCCTCGACATCGAATGTCGTGATGCACACCAGCGCGACGTCCAGCGCCTGCCCGCGGAACTGCTCGCGCTCGTCGTCGCGGACCGAGGCGGAGGCTCGTTCAGACAAAAGACGGGTCCACTCGATGGCAGTTGACCGGGCTCTGTCCAGAAAAGAGATGCATCTCGACTTGGTGTCCTCATCCGCCGTCACCGACAGCAGTCTCGCCGTCACCCACACGCAGACACCCAGCGTCAGGTGGGCCGTCCAGTTGTCCCGGATGCGCGCGTGGGTGTCTTCCACTGCGTTGAGAAGGGCTCCTGTGAAAGAGGCGTCCTGCAGGACAGCATGGCCTTTCCTCTTTGACCAGTCACTGCGTCCCGGCGGCGTGGCCTGGTAGATGACTTGCAGCACGAAAAGCGACGTCTCCACCTGCCGCCAGTCGACGCCCGGCATCGACAGCTGCACCAGCAGGTTTTGCCACTGGATGTGGAGGCCGAGGGGGAGGCTGGCCAGACTCTTGAAGGCGTCCAGGTTCATGTGGTCTGGACAGGCGTGCTGCTCCGCGAGGGCTTCGTTTGGCGACAGGCCGTGGTATTTCTGGAAGGTGCGTCTCAGGAACTTTTGCAGCGACGCCGACCGGTCCGGCAGCAGATAGGTGCAAATGTCCGTCAAAAAGTCGGTCGCTGCCGGCGCATCGGCCACAACCCCAAGAACCGTATCGTAATAACAATAGGTCAGCCCATTCGGCACGCACACGTCGTCTTCCGTCGGGGCCTCGCTCAGAGGGACGGACTTGCCGTTGGTCACCACGTACGGCTTGGTGGACGACCGGATGCCCAGCCGGGACGATCCTTTGGCCCACGCCTTGAGTCCAGAGTAGACGCGTGGACTGTAGTCCGTGTCCAGTGTTTGTGCGTTGGGGATGTCGTTCCCCAGGACAGTGTGGACAACAAAAAGGGTGGCATCCCGCCAGGCGCGAATATGCGCCGGCACCTGCAGCTCGAAAACGGTCGACTGCGCTTCCAGCTCGTCTTCCGGTAAAGGCCACTCGTGCACGGCGACCTCTAAATTCTCGGCGGCCGCCAGCAGCTGGTGCCGCCGGCACTCTGGATGGTGCACGGCCTCGGGGTTGCCATACGCGTCGGTGCGGTTGATGTAGTCGCACCGCGCAGTGTTGGCCAGCCGCTGCAGGCGGTGGTACTCTTTTGTTTTCACAGAAAGGTCGTCGACCGTCGCCCGCCGTTCCTGCCGGGCTTGTCTCTCAATCTCCTTCTTGAGAGTCTGGTGCTGCGGCGACGTCTCAAAGTACCTGACACAAAACGACTCATCGGTGCCAAACGAGCGGAACAGAGAGGACGGACAAGACGCTTCTTCCGAGCGGCTGTGCAGGTAGGCCTCTACCTGGGCTAGACGCTTCAGCTGGTTGCCCCGCGGCAGCAGCAGTGCCTGTAGGACTTGGGATGGCATCTCGTGGTCGTAGTCTTGGAGGAGAGTGCACTGCGTCGTCGCGGCAATATCACAGGCCGCCCACAGCTCGAGGAGCGTGAGTGTCATGTGTGACAAACACTCGGGGTTGTAGTCGTACTCTTCCTTCGCAGCGGCATGATAGGCCTTGATGCACTTGTAGAGCGACGGACAGGCCTGCGGGTCGCTCCGGTTGGCCTGGATCCACGGGCCCATGCTATGCTGCACCCAGTGCTCGAGGGCCAGCAGCTGGAAGTGGCGGTAGTCGGCCGGTAGCGTGTCGTCGAGAATGGGGAGTGTCTCGGGAGAAAAGACGGGCAGACGGCGTGTCGGGTCGGGTACAAACTCCGTCCTGTTGTTGCTGGTGTCGCCTCGGCTGAGATCACTCAAATACTCTTCAAGTTCTTGTAGCTGAAGGCGCGTGTCGCTGTCCACATTGACCGTCTTCAGAGACGAAAGCCACTCCCCGTACGGCTGCTGGTCGGCTGCCTGAATGTCCTCCCATCGCCGGCTGACAATGTCCGTCACCGACTTGAGCGTGGCCGTCACAGACTGCAGCCATGGGAACTGCTTCACGGTCTTGTCGCCCAGCTTGGACACGCGGCGCTGTATTTTTGACGTGATGACGTGCAGCACGTCGGTCTCCATGTCGACGAGTGCAAACGACTTTGTGAGGAAAGCCAGGTAAAACACAACAAACGCCTTGTACAGGTCATCGTTGCCGGTCGCCCGTCCAAACACCGACTGCAGTCCCACCCTGAGGAGGAGCCACATCGACGACCGCCGCCACGGCCGGCCGCTGCCCGACCACATCGCCTCGTCGCGTGTGTTTTTTATGATCTTTGGTAAATCCGCCGGCCGCCCAGCGGCCATAAACATGTTGGCCAGCAGTTCTGTCACGAGGACAGGGTCCTTGGTCTCGCGGTCGTCGTCGTTGTCACCGCCGTATCCCCTGCGGCCCGCCCGCCTTGTCCTCGTTTTCGTCTCGCTGGCGTCCTGGCAGCTCATCTGCGCCAGGACCTGTGCCAAAGCCCGCTGGAAGTCGCCATGCCGGGCGGTTGTTGAGTTGAGAGTGAAAGCCGGCCCCGGAAACGACCGTGTGAGACGGCCTTTTGTGGACGTGACTTGTGTGTGCGGCGGCGAAAGTTCAAATGTTTCGACGAGGGGGTCGCTGTCGGCAGTGCTCGAGATGAAAACGCCCGCATTCTGTGCGGCAATCGGGAGGATGAGCGCGCCGCCTACACTGTTAGCAAGCGGAGTGGAAAGTGGGAAAGTGAGAAGGAGAGTACGCACCCTGTGTGAATATCTCCGACAACGCCTTGGACACGTCGTCTTCGTAAAGAAAGCCTGTGCTGCCGTCGCGTGTCTGCTGCAGGCGCGCAATCATGCGATGGGCTGAGTGGACGGTGGATGCATGCTGTGAATCTTGAAGTTGTTTTGCGACCTCCCCCAGAGCCTGCTCGACCGTCGACAGGATGAGCGTGTCAATCGCTGTGGTGTCGTCTTCCTGCGTGTCTGGCAGCTTTGGCGGAAGGAATACATGGTGAACCAGCGACGCTGTCTGCGCGGAAGTTAATAAAGAAGGAGGCGTCGACGTCGACGTCAAAGGAGACGCCACCCTCCTGGTCAAGCTAACGGGCGCCATAATAGTGTCCGCTGGTGGTGTTGTTAGGGGTAAACATAAGTGAAGTGAATGTGAAGAAAGGAAGAATGAAAAACAAAGACAAAATTAATCTTCAACGTTCACCCTTGGTCGCGTGCTGTCTCTCAGCCTCGCAGATAGCCTCGACTGTCGAGCCCCTGAGGATAAGATTGTCTTCTGGATCTGTCAATTTCACCGGTGATGACGACCGTCCATTTCTGCCATTCTTGGCCCCCCATTTCTCTCGCGAGACCAGTACCAATACGGCGGTTTAAGGGTTTACAGTGGGTGCATGTGTCGGCAACTTGCCGCGTTTCAGGTACAGTGGAATCCCAATTGCGGGGAGTTCAGGGGTTTTTGGGATTTTAGGGGCTTGCAAATAAAGTTACAGGGGAGCTTCAGGGACTATGGACATTCGGGTTAGCGGCACACGGCAGCCAATAGGAAGTTCTAGGCGGGCTAGGGTCTGAGTTGTCCAAAAGGCCCAAAAAGGGCAGTCGGAGCCGGCGTCGGTGTTGTCGCCGATGCAATGACACACTTTTGACTTGTGCCGGGCTGCAGTTAAGCCGAGCTTTGGCATCTGACATCATTCTCCCTGCACTTTTTCTTCTTCTTTTTGCTTTTTCTTTCTTCTCGACAAACAACATTATTGTCAATCGTCCCAGCAAGATGTCGGCAACTCAGTTAGAAGTGCTCACAGCACAGTCGGTGCATTCGCATCATTCTCAAAATGAACGGCCCGCCCATGACGTCTTTCCAGACGCCCCATCATCACCACTGCCGCCAAAATACGCCAGACCAGCCCTCCTGATGGCCGCGTTCGCCATCACTTTCGTCGCCGTCGGCATGCCCAATTCGTTTGGCATTTTCCAGGACTACTACGAGTCGACGCTCTTTCCGGACACGCTGCCGGCCCAGGTCATCCTGATTGGCAGTCTGGCTAGCAGTCTGTACATGATTTTGGGCGCACCAACCGGACGGTTTGCCGACCGATTTGGGTACGACACTGCTGTCATGGTAGGTGGCATACTCATTGTGACCGGGCTCTTCACAGCCAGTGTGTGCACCCAGTTCTACCAGTTTCTGCTGGCGCAAGGCGTCACTTTTGGGCTGGGTACAGCGTTTGTCTACTATCCGGCCGTCAGCGTATCCCGCCGACTCTTTTCAAGAAGACACGGCATGGCCAATGCTTTCGTCGTCTCGGGCGGTGCTCTGGGCGGTTGTGTGCTGCCGTACTCGACGCGCGTCCTGCTCCAAAAACATGGACTTCCGGCGACGTTCCGCACGCTCGGGTTTCTGGCGGCCGGTCTGCTCGGCTGTGCGTGGGCGGCCTTTTTCTTTCTCGACAAGAAGCCGGTCGTACGCACACCTTCCAAACTGATCGACTTTTCTCTCCTCCGAGACCCCCGCTTCCTGGTCATGCTCGCCGCCACCAGCGTCGCCATGACCGGCTTCCTGCCCCGTTACTTTTTGATCACCCCGTCGGCTGTCAGTCAAGGCGTCGACACAACCTATGCGGCCTGGCTCTTAGGGTTGATGAACGGGCTCTCCATTGCCGGCCGTCTGGGCATCGGCGCGTTTGCCGACCGCTATGGAAAGTTGACCGCACTGGTGGCCAGCTTTATCCTCTGCGGCGCCGGCCACCTGCTGTTCTGGCTGCCCGCCGTCCTCCACAGCGGGAAAGACGCCGTGGCCCTGCTGACCGTGTTTGTCGTCTTTGTTGGCCTTCTCGGCTCCGGCTTTGTCAGTCTGATTCCCGTCGTCGTGTCTGACCTCTTTGGCGGCGACAATCTGGCAAGTAAGGTCGGCCTATTCAACAGCATCGTCGGCATTGGCGTGCTGGCCGGGCCGAGCGCCGCCAACGCCATTGTCACCAGCAGCCACTCGGGCAACGACTGGAGCATGGCCGTTCTGTTCTCGGGCTTAGTCATGTTGGTGGGGGGTCTTTCTCTCACGAGGACGTATCGTTACTTGTGATCACTCTGTCTACATTGAAGTCTCTTCTCTTCTCTGTTTCAAATTATATCTCAATTTTTTGCAATTGCTATCGTATCCTCCTCTTCTCTCAAAATGCTATTGTTTAGGTATGAGTTTGTTCATCTCTCCAAGAGGGGCCCACATCGTTGACAAAGCATCGTGAAAAGAATGGCATCGACCAATTACATTCTTTTCCTATGTCTTTTATCTTGTCTCCTTCTCTTCACTCTCTTACCGTAGCCGTTGGGTGGCAGTCTGGTGCAGGTCTGTAGGTCTGACGGTCCGCCAAGAACCACAATTTTAGGGTTTGGGTGAGACGACAATGGTACCGCAGCATTGGGAGTAGCGAGAACAGTCTATAAAATAAGGTAGTCCAAGGATCCAGGAAATCCAAGACGGCCAGCCGCATCCAGAGACATGCTCGTCGACGATGATTCGCCGTCGAATGTTTGTTAGAGTTATGTTGGATGTTCGATGGACACTGGATGGACAGTCGCATTTCAATATTTCCATTTGTGGACGTCGTGCAGATGTTCAATCCCTCCAATTCGGCTCGACCGTTGGATAGACATTGGACGGACACTGGATGGATGTTGGATAGGCCAGCAAGTCCAGCAACCACAACATGCCAAGGCCACAGGGCACAGGACCGTTGCATATGTCTGTCGTGGAAAAGGAGAGTCGACAACGATTCCAGTCGACGATGCAAGCCACCTTTCTTCACGAGATTTGGAGTGAGGGCACAGGAAGAAGAGTTATCCTGCCCCTGAACATACATATAATCGTAGGAATCTACTCTCCTTTTGTTGTTCTGGTTTTATATTTTCTTTACGCATCTTCGTTTTGTTCTTCGTTGTGTCTATTGCGTCGCTCGCTCTATTCGTTTTGCCCTTTTATTTACCACACTCCTTTCTCCTTTCATGTTTAATCATTGTCACGATGAAGACCTCCAGTGTTTTCATCGACCTGCCCTTGATAGCAGGATTGTCAAACGCATCTGTCTGCAGACCAACGCGTGTCTCGTCATCGTCTTCTTCGTCTGTCGCCTCTTCTTCGTCGCTTATTGTTCCGCCTTCGTCTTCTACGGACGTTCCATCGTCGTCCTCGCCGTCGTTGTCGGCCGCATCTTCATCGTCGTCCATCAAATCATCCTCCTCTATTGTTGCATCGTCAGCGGCATTATCGTCTGTCGCCTCTTCGGTCGCATCTTCGTCCTCGGTCGTTGCCCCGCCGTCTTTATCGGTTGTTATTCCGTCATCGTCATCGTCATCTACCGCACCTTCATCATCGTCTCCTGCTCCTTCGTCGGTCCTCCCTTCGTCTTCGTCCGCCGCCCCATCTTCTGTCTCGTCATCGCGCCCTCAGCCGTCCGAGGAGCCTATTGGCGTCAATCTTCTCGGCGACGATGCCAGTTTAGTGAAAAACACGGCCGGCCACTGGGTATTTGAGAGCAACTACCCACAGTACATCTCCACGTACACGTGCGGCGGCGGCACGCCCGTGGACGGCTGCGTCATCTTTGAAACCGACTATACAGCCCAGCCGTCCATCTTTACGGCGTCGTTTGCCTACAGAGCCACGACCGTTCCTAGAAACTCTTACAAATTCTCCTTTGGCGCGTACTCGCTCGCCGGCACGGACTATCCCGTGGGCAACATCTACTGCACGGCAAGCAATGCGGCCAGCCCGCAGACAGCGCAGCTCACAATCGACGTGAATTCGCTGCGCCACGACTTCCACCTCGAGTCGCTGAGCTGGAAGGCCACTGCTACAACGACAGTCATAAAATGCCAGTACGCCTTTGCGGTGCCCTATCTGACCCTGGGATTCACGTCCTTTGAGTACGTGCGGACGGCGTAGTGATAATTATAGTTATGGGGGGTGGTGTGGGGGGGACAGTGGCAATGTCAAATCGTGTTGCTGTATGCCTGTTGAAAACTCTCGTTGCAAAGTAATGTTAGTCCTCGCATCTTGTGCGACGTAAATTAATAAGACTCATTAATAAATCCGGCCGCCTCTGTTTTGTTTCACAGCCCGCAGCGCTTTCATAGCTCAAAGTTCAGGTCTCCCACAGATGAGCAAGGCAGTCACGTGGCTATATGCGCCCCCCATTTTCTGGCATTTCATCACTAAGATCACCATTCCACCTCGTTCCACGTGGGCATGGAGGCATCACCAACCACTTACCAACCGCTCAACACCGCACAGCATGGTCCTACACCCCCGTCCGCTACCCCCTGGGTGGCGGTTTTTCTTCGGATACGTCGAGTTCCACAAGCAGTTTGGATACATTCGCGTCGGGCGCTTCAAGTTCAACTGGCGGAAAGTGTTGTGGTGGCAGTCGCCGTTGCTCCTCCGGTACAGCTTGCGGCGGCTGCGATGCGCCTACGGCCTCAAGTCGCCGCTGTGCGCCCTTTTGCGGCTGATGTGGCCGTTCCCACGCAAGTGGCCGGTCGGCGCGCTGCCGCCGCCGCCGCGGCTGCTGCTGGCGGACGACGACGCGGTGCGCGCGCGCTACTACCGCGATGCCCATGTGCAGACCGGCCTGCCGCTGTGGCGGTACCGCGACACGCTGCAGGGCGCCTTTTTCCGCCTGTACGAGGCCATCTGCGCCGCCGACGATCCCATGGTGGGCTACGCGACCGAGTACATCTTCTTCCGGCCCGAGCCGGAGTGGTCGCTGAGCCGGCTCGCGGACCCGCGCTCGATGACGACGTGGGCAGACCTGCACGACGCGGACAGTGACCGGTTCGCAGGTAGCGGCACGGGGCGGCCGTGGACGAATGAGGAAAAAACAGAGCGGCTGGCCGTCATGGCGCGAATTGCGGTCACTCTCGAGGAGGCGTTCAACTGGCGCCTTGACCTGGGCCTACGCCGCGACGGCACGGTCATTGACAAGGGGCCCGGCCTGCCGGTGCCGATATGGACGCCGGAACGGTGCCCGGCCTGGGCGCGCGAGATCCCAGACCTGCCTGAGCTGCTTGTCCTATCGCACACGTGGACTGAAAAGGACATGAGACCGGGATTCAAGGCACGACACAACATTGTCCTCAAGGGTGCTTCCATGCGCACTGTGTAGAGGATGGAGGCTAAGGAACGGAGGACAGAGGACAGACTGTTCTTACAGCATTGCAGTATTCTGTTTCGTTTGCCACGTAGTAAGGCACTTTTGCACTTTTACCTTTGATGATCGTTGCTTCCGACAGCTATCCCTGGTTGCGATCCATTGGGCAGAGTCGCCTATCAGGCAGCACCGTACATTCATGTGAATGCATTCACGCATTCACGCATAAACAACCACATGCTGTATTCTTCACTCGAGTGCATAGCGCCAACAACTTGACGCCCGTGGCCGACCACCTGCAGCCGCTCGAAACCAAAGGGCCAAAGTGCAATTTGTCTATTTGTCAACAGGGCGCTTACGGTGCCACATGCGTACCGTGGGCATAAAGGGCCAAAAACATTTCTGAAAACGATTCTTGATTATACATGTCGATTATGGCTTATGCTCCAGCTACAGCCTGCTCTGGATAACACCTCCCTGCTCAACCTCCTGAACAGCCACCGCAAATGTAGCCTGCACGTCATGCTCGTGCAGCCAGGCCGGGTCGGTCCGGTTGCGAATCCGCACACGCAGCTGCTCGTCCGTCTCGGGGACGTAGCCTGGCTTGAGCGACTCCCGCAGTGCCTCCACTCTCGCGTTGTTGGAGGCGTGGACCACCCGCAACAGACGGTCGGTGTGTGCTTTGCGTGTCTTTTCGTAAATCTTGACAGCATGGAGGAGGTCGCTAGTGGATGGCGTCTTGGTCTTTGACGCTGTCGCCGGGAAGACGTGCTGGAAGGCGGCCGTCAGTGCCCACGCATCATCTAGGGCCAGACTACCGCCTGTAGCAAAGGCGCCGCCGTGGGCATGGGCAGCGTCGCCAGCGAGCGTGACACGGCCGGCCGGGATGTTGCCCGTGGTTCCGCTCAGCACCCACGACGCCAAACTGTTGGACGACGAGTTGGGGTACAGCTCGGTGTGCGGCACCGCGTTGACAATGTTTTTGACAAGGCTGCCCCAGTCCGTGTACAACTCCCTCAACGTGTCCGTCTTGCCCGTGGACGCCCACACTTGTCCAATCTCGCGCAGATCTTTGCCCTGCTCGTTGCGCACATTGTCGCTGGCCGGGTCGTACTGGACGGTGCCGACGACAGTATACAAATCCCTCCCCAGCGGCGAAAAGAATAGCGTGCGGTCGTGGCCCCAGACGTGCGTGGCCTCGTGCGGGAGGCCCTCGATGTGGGCGACGTGCGACCGCGGGAATACCGAGCGGAAGGCCAGCGCGCCCGTCCACTGCGGCCGCGACTCGGGCACGAAAAAGGTGCGCACGCGGGAGTGTAGGCCGTCCGCCCCGATCAGAAAGTCGGCTCGAGCGGTCGTGCCGTCGGTGAAGGACAACACCAGTTCTTCCTTCTGAGTATCCCAGGTCACCCCCGCAAACGTCTTGCTGAGGTGGATCTGCTTGGGGTCGACGTGCGCCGCCAGCGATTCCTGGAGATGCGCCCGGTAGTACCGCGCCGTCCAGTGTTTGCGGGCGATCCCCTTGTCGGCCTGGCTCGGGTCCGTCGACACAACCTCACCCGTCTTGTAGTGGCGGTACACCATGGGATAGCTCGAGGCGTTGCGAAACGACAGGCCGTTGACAGGGTCGTCGGCAATGTCCACGAGGGCGTTTTGGACACCAAGTCTGTCTAGCGTGCGCATACCATTTGGACCTAGAGCAATGGATGCGCCAATCTCGCGGAGCTGCGTGGCTCGCTCGTACAGATCGACTTGCACGCCCGGGTGGTTCTTCAAGGCAATAGCAATAGCCAGGCCGGCGATGCCCGAGCCGGCGACGGCGACACGGAAGGGTTGTTCGGGCATGGCGGAGGTGGTGGTGACAAAGTATGTGTGGTGATATTAATGTCAAAAATGGCGACACTTTTCTGCCTCTCTCTTTCTCTACTTGGGCACGTCCCTTGGCAGACCCTGAATTATTTATGATTATTTCTCGAGATATAGCTGCCTCGTCTCGCGCCGGTGTCGCAACATCAAACAGGAAATAGAGAGTCGAGTCGCGTAGGATGCGACTGATAAGTTGATAAATTATTCAGTAGAAAATGGATGGATGATCCTGAAAGTGATGGTCAGATTAAAGTGTGGCGGCCCTGGCAAAAACTATGATGCCACTGCTGCCCATTATGATGCTGTGCTGTGTGCCGGACAGTTAAACACACCAAAATAGGCCGACATGCTGTTGTGTAAGTTTGCCCCGATTGCACCATTTCTGCACGGCGGGGATGCCTGCCCGAAGTGCGTGTAAGTGCTTGTAAGTGCTGCAGATCGGCCTGTTGTGGAGGGTCAGCTCTGTATTGCCGGCCGTGGACACCGTTAATGCCGGGCGCTAGGGGGTGGTCTGCACTAAAGCATGGCCAAGTATGGGGCCGTCTGGGCCCCGTTGGGGTTACGTTGCGGCAGTCGTCAACGGGGTCAGATATGGCGATTTGGCGATTCTGGAATCAACACGTCGAAATACGGACTGAAATACGCATCAAAATACGCGACGGCAAGAAGTACCGCCAAAACAAGACGGAAAAGGACGATAAAGCGAGCAAAAATACTGAAAACCATTCGGAAAATATCATAAAACCCTCCGTTATCATATACACCATCTTTTTTCAACTTGTCAACATGGTTCTTCTCCATCCTTTCCATCCATTTCAGCGGACATGCCCCGACTCGCATACACAAAATACTGAAAAAATTGCCAGACTCGGACAGATCGGCACTGCCTAGATGTTGTCATTCATCGTGGGGGACAGGGCGAGGTTGGACCAAAAGAAAGAAACATACGTGATTGAGTGTTTTACGTCTTTATGTCTTTAGATGTGATGCACGGGGTATCATTAGATGTACATGCAGGGCATGCAGAATGTCCACAGCTTTGCTCCGTACATGCTCTTCCTTTGATAAGACCCACGGCCGCGTGATTGCCACGCACTCAGCAACTGCCTTTGGTAACTTGCTCGTCGAATCAAGACCCTTTTCGACATTTCATCATCTCTTATTTTTCACTCTGCATCTCATCATAACTCATCGACTGGGCTGCGAATATAATAGCCTGCCGACTAACAGAGACGGCGGCCGACCGGGCAACATTTTGTGCTCTTGGCTTCTGTCCTAGTACAAAATACCACTACTGTACGACATCATATACTATTTCGTCGTACAAAAGACCAAGTTTATATCTTGCATCCACAGATATTAATCTTATTTTACCTCCTCCATTTCCTCTTTCTTCATCTCGTTCTTCTTTATTCCTTCCTCCTCCCAATCATATCTGCATCCTCCCACACTCCCGCAATGGCCAAGACGGCGAGTCCCGGCGAATCGGCCGTCTCGGTCGTCGAGACGCCGGCCAGTTCTGCTCCAGCCACCGAACCAGAAGTCGCTACTGGCCGCCTCGCAAAGAGATCCGACCGCTATGCCGACGAGAGCTACCGCCTTCTGTCGTCGGTCAAGGTCGAGCCGCCCACGCCGGAAGAGGCAGCGCGCCTCCGCCGCAAAGCCATCCGCTGGATCCTGCCGATTATCTGCGTGGGCTACCACTTGATGTACGTCGACAAGCAGACGCTCGGCAGTTCGGCGATCCTGGGCATCATGGACGACGCACATCTGTCGTCTAACCAGTACAACTGGCTGTCGTCCATCTTCTATGTTGGGTACCTACTGGCGGAATGGCCGCAGAACCTGGCTCTCCAACGATTCCCGGTCGGGAAATGGCTGGCGGGCAATTTGGTCGTCTGGGGTGGCATCTTGCTGCTTCACATTCCGTGCCGCAGTTTCGGGGCACTCTTTGCCGTCCGTTTCCTGCTCGGCCTCGCCGAAGCCTGCGTCGTCCCTGCTTTCCTCCTGACGCTCTCCATGTTCTTCACGTACGACGAGCAGGCGTGGCTGATGCCGAGCATGTGGGCGGCCGGCAACTCGAGCCCCATCACGTCCGGGCTGCTGTCGTACGGCGTGCTCTACATTGAGACGGGCGGCTTTGCGCCGTGGAAGTGGTTCATGGTGATTACGGGCACGCTGACGGTGCTGTACGGCGTGTTTGTGTGGTTCTTCTTTCCGGACAACCCTATTTCCGCACACTTTTTCCGGAAGCCGAGCGAGCGTGCCCAGAGTATCCTCCGAATCGCATCCAACCACTCAGGCATCGAGCAGAAGCGGTTCCAGCGGTACCAGCTCATCGAGGCCCTCAAGGATCCCAAGACGTGGCTGTTCTTCTTCCACGCGTGGTCCCAGGAAATGGCCAACGGGCTGACGAACCAGTACTCGCTGATTATCAAGTCGTTTGGCTTTACGACGCTGCAGACGACGCTGCTGGGCTGTCTGACCGGCCTCGTCTCGCTGGTCTCGCTGCTCGCCGCCGCCTGGACGCTCGCCAAGACGAAGAACGCCCGCGCTTGGGTCGCCGTTGCCTCTTACGTGCCCGCGATCATATCCTGCATCATGTTGCTCACCCTCCCGTGGACCAACCGTGCCGGACTTTTGGTGGCCATTTATATCAGGGGCACCGCCGGCATCGCCTACAGTGTGGTCATGATCTGGGCGGCCAACTGCTCCGCCGGCCACACCAAGAAGACGGCTGTCATTGCCCTGTATCATGTCGGCTATGGCTTGGGCAACATTTTGTCACCCCAACTGTTCCAGCCCCAGTACAAGCCGCGCTACCTGGTGACGTGGGCCGTCATTCTCGGCATCGCCTGCATTCTTCCTTCGATTATCATTTTGTATTTAAGGTGGTATCTCAAGAAGGAGAATGATCGCCGCGATGCACTAGCTGCCGCCAATTTAATTCAAGAAGTCGGCGTCGTCGAACATGTCGACGAGTCGGGTGAGCGCACCGAGGAAGTGGTCGATGCGCGCCAACTTGATCTAACTGACCGCGAGAACCTTGCCTTGTAAGTCATCCCTGTGTTACTGATGGTGATGACCTGTACTAACAATTACAGCCGCTATGTGTTGTAAGGATGAGGCAAAATCGATGCAATTATGACTAGAAAGAGGATATTCGTTTGTTTAGTTAAAAGTTACTTGTTAGCATTGATGAGTTTGACTTGATTCAAATTTTAACGTGGCGAGATTGTATGTTTGTTTGTTGTAAAAGAAGAAGCTGTGACCGTCCGGTTTTTCAGGACTGCCCATATAAACTCATTTCACCAGACCCGTCTTCCATCCAATAGGAACTGAAAAGGTCCTATAGTCTAGTCGGTTAGGACATTGGATTCTGATTATTGCTGATCTGAACTTCCAGTAGCCCCGGTTCGAATCCGGGTAGGACCTAGTTTTTTGACTTTTTGCAGACGTCGGGGAGTGACCCAACATCTTTTTTTTTTTTTTTTTTTTTTTTTTTTTTTTAATTAAAAAAAAATAAATTTATTTTAAATATTTTTTTTTTTTTTTTTTATTTTATTTAAAAATTATTTTTTTTTTTAAAAAATTTAAAAATAATAATAAAAAACAGGGGTCGTTATGCTTCAACAATACTAATCCCGGAGCTGTCACAAGCACGTCATTCATCGCCGACCTTGTCTTATCAATCATTGTCCATCACCCCCGACGCAGCTCCGAAGACGGCCGTCCCGAGCATTGAAATAAGTTCATTTATAGAGACAAGAGGCTAGAGACAACAGCACACACAGCAAAACCATTTATTCAGAACATCTTTAACATGGCTCCTAAACTCGACCATATTGTCCTTCTTGTGCCGCATCCGGTCTTGAAGGCCCTACCGTCATGGCTCACAAACGCCTTAACAGTCATCCCAGGCGGTCAGCATGCCGGCGGCGTCACCGAGAACCAGCTGGTGCTCTTCCAAGACGGCGTCTACCTAGAGCTTATTGCCTTTGTCGGGGGCCACGGGAGCGACGAAGAAGACAGACGGAAACGACCCTCGCACCGCTGGGGCCGCCAGCCGGAAGGCCACTTTATCGACTGGGCGATCAGTCTGGATAGCCCATCGCAAAAGGAGAACGACGACGAGTTTACGCAGGTACAGTCTGAAGTTGAAAAGGCCGCGACCGGCCTCACTTATCAGGACCTGGTCGACGGCGGACGGACCACACCCGACGGGATTGTCCTGAAATGGGCCACTGCGTCGCCTACTTCTGAAAGTGGACAGTCAATAACCGGCCTGCTCCCGTTCTGGTGCATCGACCGGACAGACCGAAAACTGCGGGTGCCGTACGCGACACGGCCGGCGCTGGCGCAGCACCCTTCTGGAGCAGTGGGCGTGGCCGGCGTGACACTGCATGTTGCCGACTCGACAGTGGTGGACCAGCTACGGAAGGTCTACAATGTATTGTTTGCACAGACAGGAGAAGACGAGTGGTTCATCGAGGCACCAGAGCACGGCCGGCCGTCGACACTAAAGGTTTCCGTCTTGGACAAGTCAACGATAGGGCAGGATGTCACCAGCTGGATCGAGCTGGCCTTGTATACGACCGGCCCATCGCGGACTATCAGCGGCCAGATTGTCGACGGATGGCGAATCGACATTCGCCTGGAGCATGTGGGAGCGTAATGTCGGCTGTTGTGTGCGAATATGTAGGGAGATAGTACAATCATTAACTGCCACGATACACTATACACTGACACCTCGCGGAGGTCGGCACGTGAGTGCCCGATGATCCGGCTCCATCTCCGTGATGGTGTGGAACATGACCGATGCAGTGAGTCAAGAAAAGAGTCACTTCCGCGGGGAAGTGTGAGTCTTATAAGTAGTTCCGTGGAATCGGACCATGTTGCAGTCGTTAGTTCAAACCAAATGTGTCTACGGCGTATGAAATGCATCCGTTTGGAAGACGTGTCGAAGACGCGACGAATGACGTGATGGTGACCAGCGACGGAGAAGTAAGACAGAATTCAATATACAGTGGAAATCACAGCTGCTATCCAACAGAAAAGCTCCTATTCGCTAGAGATTCTGTTGTTGTCTGTATGCCTCCAATGAGATGGTGGTTATTGCGATTGCGCGTATCGATGGCGTTATGCAATGGTGGCAGTCAAATATCACGAATCATCGACCACGCAGGAAACCCCGTTCCGGCACCGACGACGCTAACCATGTATGGCAGTTCTGGCTTATAGAAAGGGAAGATGGCCTTGAATATCAACAAGTATAAAGGAAGATGTTTGCATTGATTGTAGATGGTAGTATTTTCTATTCTATTATCACTGCCATCATATTTCATCATACACCCCTTTGACATCATGGCCCCCTCTGCTATCGAGACCGTCGTGCCCGACGTGTCGACACTCAAGCTGCACTCGACCCTCAACAACGCCCAGGCCGGCGCCCAGCGAGCCGCCCGCGGGCTGTTTGCGCCCAAGTACGACGCCGACGTCGAGGCGGGCAAGAAGGGCCACGCCGCCGCCGCGTATCCCAACTACCTACCGACATGGAACCATGACCAGAAATACCCGCCTCTCCAGCCCTTTGAGCACCACGACCACGGCAAGGATGCGGACCCCAGCTATCCCGACCTGTTGCCCAAAGACAGCGTTACTCGCGTCGACTTGACGCCGACGATCGGCACCGAGGTCCGGGGTATCCAGCTGAGTTCTCTCTCAAACGCCGGCAAGGACCAGCTGGCGCGCCTCGTGGCGGAGCGCAAGGTCGTCGCATTTAGGGACCAGGACTTTGCCGACCTGTCGATCGAGGACGCCCTCAAGTTTGGCGGCTACTTTGGCCGGCACCACATCCACCCGACGTCGGGAAGCCCTGAAGGCCATCCCGAGATCCATCTTGTCCACCGTGGCGCCGGCGACCACTCCATCAACAACTTTTTCGACCTGCGGACGTCATCCGTCAGCTGGCACTCGGACGTCACGTACGAGCAGCAGCCGCCCGGCACGACGTTTTTGTATGTCCTGGACAAGCCTGCGGTGGGCGGCGACACGCTGTTTGTCGACGCCACCGAGGCGTACCGTCGTCTGTCGCCGGCCTTCCAAGAGCGGCTCCACGGCCTGCGGGCTGTCCACTCGGGCATCGAGCAGGCCAACTTTTCGCGCAACAAGGACGGCGTCGTCCGGCGCGAGCCCGTGTACAACACCCACCCCATCATCCGTACTCACCCGGTGACGGGCGAAAAGGCCATCTTTGTCAACCCCGGGTTTGTCCGCGAGATCGTCGGCCTCAAGAAGGAGGAGTCTGATTTCCTCCTGAAATTCCTGTACGACCACCTCGCACAGGGCGCGGATTTCCAGGCCCGCGTCAAGTGGGAGAAGGGGACGGTCGTCGTTTGGGACAACCGCGTGACCCAGCACTCGGCCCTGGTCGATTGGAAGACGGGCGAGAGACGCCATTTGGCCAGGATTACCCCGCAGGCCGAGCGGCCGTACGAGACGCCGTTCCAGGGTGCGTAGCTGGTAGATGACTCGCCAAGGCGGCGTTGATGGCCAAAGGCATCCGCCTCCGGGTGGGTGGGCGGTGGATGTGGAGGATCTCATACCAATATGAAGGCATTTTGTGATGGGAGAGAGGAGAGCATGAATAATCACGATAAGCAATTGAGATGATATTATAAGGACTTTTCCCAGTAAACATGCCAGAGACAACTCCGAAAACTCTATCATGCTCGTCATGTACTATCCGGACTAAGTTTATAGAAACATCTTCGATTTCAGACTTTGTAGATACGCGTTGGTCCCCTCATCTCCCAAACCACCAAACGCGAGTCTCACCATTTCACGCACATACCCTTCGTCCGTTGCCGGCAGCCTTCCCAGCATGGTAAAACAGGCGTAAATTCTCGACGGCGGGCTGCCCAGGACGTCTGCAAAAGATCCTGCAACCTTTCTGCCGTCGTCCTGCACTGCCTTTTCAGCCGCCCGGAAGCAGTCCACATATAGCTGGCGGGTTGCCACTTGCCTCGTGACGTTGGCGTGCGCAATATGGTCTGGGTCGATGAGCATACTCTGTATCTCGGCGTCCGAGTTGACGAGCGGAAACGGCATGGGGTAGTGGTTGACGACCCACGGCGCGGCCTGCGCAAACTCCCAGTCGATGACGGCGACAAAGTTGAAGCCGTCGTCGACCAGAATATTCTGTGTGCCGAGGTCCATGTGGTTGAGGGGGAAGGTGTCCGTGTCGTCCTGGCTATACAGTGTGGTGTTATAGACAATGTCGTGAAAGACACATGCGCCTAGAGTTGCCCATGATGGACGGGCATCATCTGGTGGAAGACCCTTCATCTCCGCCCTTGCCTTCTTAACAGACGCATCGGCCACTGCCTTGAAGTACTCGCCCGCCGTTGCAAACGGCCCATGGCTGTCGAGACCGTCAGTAGCTGCCGTTGCCAGCCTGCCAATGACAGCCTTGCCAGTCGGTGTCACCGACGAAATAGAGCCGATGCGAGGAAACGCCAGCGTCGCGATTTCGGCCTGCACCCTTGTCCACTGTGAGATGATGTGCTCTTGATTGCTCAGAGATAGGCCGCATATATCAAACGCGACATCTTGCAAGGTGTTCCCGTAGAAGCCTTCCAGAAGCATGTAAGGCGCACCAAAGGCGGCAGCTAAGGGTGATCCGGCAGCCTCGTAGGCATAGACTTGTGGAACTCTCACTATATCTTGCGACAGCTGTTGTCGTACATAGGTCATCGTCGCTACTTCGTAGTCAATCGCGTATCGCTCGTCCTCTTCGGTGACAGTCGATGGCGTGTCCGGATGCCGTGGCAGCCGCGCCCGTCCGATAACCAAGCGTCCATCATCGCCCACCAGCTCAAAACAGATCCAGTACTGTCCGGCGGAAAATGGTTTGCTGAGGACGACCGGCTGGCCGAGTACTTTCTCGGCGTGGTCAACCAGGACGGCGGTATCCAGCTTGACCAAAGCCGTCTCCAGCCGCTCCTTCATGCCTCCATAGTTCCACGGCTCGAAGGACGACCATCGTGAACTTGGGAGTGCTTGTCTTTTTTGAGGTGGTTCCATTGATGTGGTGTTGGCCTGGTGAGAAAAAAAGATGAAAGAAAAAGAAAAGCGAATATAGAATATAGAAACATTTCCAAGAAACGAAATGTGTAAACGCCCATTACATATAACCATGCACATGCACATATATATGCTCTCACGCGCCGATGCGTCATGCGGGCGGAATCGGCGCAGGGATCATCCGTTGGGGGTCGTAATTGTGACGTCGAGTGGTGGCACGTCGATTATCGATGAGTGTTTTAATGTCATGGCTTTCCTTTTCTCTAATTGTTTTAAAGCGGCAATTGCAAAAAGAAATATTGATGTTATAGTCTAAAGTGTTCGTCAACTTTTTTTTTTTTTTTTTTTTTTCTTTTTTTCTTTGCTCTAGAGAAAAAATAAATCAAAAAAGCAAGGCAGATCACCGTGTCAAAAATCCGTGTAAATGAACATATTAGACCCGAGGAAAGCTTACAAAATATGTTTAAAGCTTCCTTCGACCTTGACGAATGCTATTGTCGATATCTTTCACTTCTATGGACCATTGTGTGTAAACATATGGCGACATCTTGGTGATGGACAGTCCTTGGTTACATATGCCATCCTTAAACCTGGGTTCGATGGGCTCTGATCCACTGTGCATACCATCTGGGAAACGACTTGGTAGTCTTGGCCAATGATCTTGAAGCAATCTGCTAGTTTAGTCTCGTCTATTGACTAATATCGACCAACGGTTGGCATTGCACGACATTCGGATATGTTAATTTCACAGGGAGGACAACATTGAAAATACACGGAAGGGCTCTGGACTGGCCTGGTCGAGAGACTTTGACACTGTAGAAGCCCGAGTTGTTATTGGCAGAACGGGAGGAAGGGGGACGGCGACGAGGGAAACAATGGGGGTCTCGTCGAGTGGATCTAACTCAAGTGCAGGCTGGTGAAGTGGTAAAACGCAGTACTTGTCAATTCCAACGCTGCGGCGTCCCCCGTGGCTATCATATTCCGGGGAAGGAACTGGGGAATGGGGAGTGGGGAGAGGGTGCTATTGGCGGACAAGCGACCTGGGGCGTATCTGAGTGTTGTCTTGACTCTTTATCAACTTCCAAGGGCAACAGTGATTGGCCATTGGTTGCAACTATTGGAATACTGTCTCGTCTCGTCTCTTGACTGACTCGTTGTCTCCTCCACTCTTGACTCGTGAAAATGGTGACAAAGAAGAAAAGGCGCTCTTTGCTTCGTGCTCGCTTCGTTGTGCTCTGCTGAAAGGGGCTCTGAAGAAACGCTAACGAGTCGCTAGCCCGGCACTCGTTCTCCGCAAAAGAGGGCGAGGAAGAGCAAAGAAATCGAGACCAGAGACCAACAAGACCCGAGTGCTTTTGCCATGCGGAGATTGTGGGGTCGGTCCTGGATTCCCGGGGCAGGTTGACTTTACACGCAGACACGGGGACTTCTTCTGGCGAGAGTGCAGTCTGTCTCTTTCCTTTTGTTCCTTTTTGTTCCTTTTTATCTCCCTCTTATCCCCTCTACCCACATCTTGACTCGTAATGTGGCAGTCCACCTCCAACTCGAAAAGGACAGACAATACCATGATTTCATACTCTCACAGGACCCTCTCCTAAAGATCATGATCACCACCCGTCACCATGGCTCCTGACAAGTCAAAAGCAAAGGCCAAGGTTGAGCCTGCAGAGAGTGTTGTCGACAGTGTTGACGGACGGGAAGGCAGCACAGGCAGTGATACTGCTACGCCAGCGACCTCCACCTCGAAACCCAAACTCCGGTCCGTCGACTTTTTGACGCCGGAGCAGCTCCGCCGCAAACGTGAGGGCGACCGGCTGAGCCAAAAGCACGCACGGCAGCGGACAAAGGCACTCGTGGAACACCTGCAGGCGCGCAACCAGGACTTGGAGCTACAGAACACGAGTTTGGCGCACGATCTCGCCGCTGCCACGGCCGCTCTGGCTGCGTGTCGTTGTGGCCGCGGGCACTCGCAGTCGCATTCGAGCATCGGCGACAAGGACGACACCTGGAGCGTGAGCGAGTCGTCTGCGCTCTCCCGCATCGACTCGACCAGCGCGGGAAACAACAACGGCAACCTCGAGGCCACCCTGACACAAATGATCGACGGCAACTTCCCCGGACTCGACTTTACAATGTGGGGAGGTGTCTCGGGTTTCGACGACAAGGCGGCGGCAGCCTTCCAGCCGGGTCTGTTTAGTGTTCCATACAGCAACGGGCTGCCAACAGGGCCAGTAACGGCGCCTTCACTTCCATCACAACCACAACCCCCTCCACAACAACAACAACAACCACTTCCCTCTCCATCACCCACCAACGACGCCCAGCTCGTCCACACACACACCCACGGCCACAACCATGCGTACCACACCATTGCCCGCGGCCAGCACGTCTGGTCCACCCTGCCGCCGCACCTGGCCGCGACGTGTCTGTTGGATGAAGTTGTCATCAATCTGCTGCAAAGCCGCCGCCCGCTTGAGTCCAGCGGCGGCAACAACCAAGAGTTTCAGCGCCGCACCTTCCCCAGCATCCAGAGTCTGCTGAACCCGGCCCTCTCGCTCGCTTCGACAATGGCCGAAGCCGACGCGTCGCCGTCCTCGCCATCGCCAGCCTCGTCGCCGACCGCCTCCACGATCGGCCCCGTCACAAACACCATTGTCAACAAGATCATCCACGTCATGACCGTGCCCACGCTCCCCGAACAGATCGCCATACTCTATGTCATGTCCGCCGTCGTCCGCTGGCTCATCTCGCCCACCGAGTCCAACTACGACAGCATGCCCGAATGGCTGCGGCCCACGCCCTCCCAGCTCGTCGAGCCGCACCCACCGTGGATCGACCTGTTTGTCTGGCCCAAGGGCCGCGAGCGGCTCTGCCGGCAGCCCCGCCTGCATAGCCAGCACGCCCTCATGAGCCGCCTCTGCAACGAGACCATTAGCATCAACTGGCCGCACCACCCATCCGACATGATCCTGCAGACCAACGGCACCGAGTACGTCTTGAACCCCATCTTTGACCGGCACATTAAGAACATTGAGAACTGGACCGTCGGGAAGAAGGTGTTGCAAGCGTGAGTACCATGCGTCTCCATGCGTAGTAGGCAGACAAATTCTTACAGCAAACACAAACTGACAGAACAGATTTCCCGACTTTGCGGGCGATATGAATTTCCGGTGATGATGGGGGTATTGGGATCATACACAGGCATAATGTATTGGGATATAGAGAACGAACAGGGCAAGGGTGTAATTGCATTGTACATACGAAGACACGCACAAATAAACAAGATACCAAAGGCTCATATGTGCTTGAAGGATGTGATTTGCAATTGGCTTCGTCAGATGAACTGTTCAATGCTGCTGAAAACTTTTCTTATTTTATCTTATCATTATCATTAACAGAACATAAAACTGCTTCATTATTGACACTGTATTATTCATCCGCCAACTGGGCAGAAGGGATGCAAGTAGAAAGGAAAGACGAATGAATGAAAATCAAATCAAGAACACAAAAGAAAACATAACAGAATGATAGAAGGAAATGACCGCGTGTACATATCTCATCAATACTCTCATGCTCAGCAATGCCCCGTGTGGAAAAAGGAAGAACAGATGAACCAGAAAGAACAGAAAGAACAGAAAAATAATATCCAAGAAAGAAGAACATCCAGCACATGCAGTGATTGACGATTGCCGTCCAACGTCTACACCAAGGAGAAACGAAAACAAATGAAATGAAATGCATCATGAAAGAAGACGCTTCGCGTCACTGCGTTAGAATGCGTCAGGCTGCGTCGGCCGCGCTATCGCCTCTCCTCCATGGGCACATTCGCACCGTACTCGCCCCCTTGGCCGTCGTTCTCGGCCGCCAGGCACGCCAGACAGACGCCGCCACCGTAGACCTGCGTGTGCCGGCCCCAGACGCCGACGGGCAACTCTTCTTCTGAAAAGACAGACGGAGCGGCGGCGTCTGCTACAGAGACTGAAGGCGCCTCTGGCGCTGCTGCCGACTCGTCGCCTGCATAGTCCGGGTTCGGCTGGTGGATAAACGGAATGGTGTCGTCACTGTCGCCGGTCGGTGCCGACTCTGCCTCTACCGACTCCTCGCCCTCCCCCTCGAAGGACGGCCGCTCAAAGGCAAACCGCGAGGTGGAGAGCGGCAATGGCGGCGGGCGGGATGCCGGTGACGATGCACCCGAGTCTTCCGTCATGGTTGTTGTCGTCGTCGACGACCGACGTGACTCGTCCATTTTTTCCGAAGAAAGAGAAGGCGTTTGAAGGTGGTAGACGCGGATGCGGCGATGGCGCTGGCTTTTGTGTTGGCCCTGCTCGTCTTCTAGTGGTGCGACCGACGAGTGGACTTTGCGCAGGTAGTTGCGACTTACACCGGAGGGGGTGGAAGTGGGTGGTGTTGACTGAAAAGGAATGGAAAAGGCAAAGGGAGCGTGGACGGGTGGACGAGTGAATGGGAAAGGCAATGAAGAGGAAGGTGGTGAAGATGACTGCGCAAATGGTCTGAATGCGGTAAACGGTGGTGTAAATGTGTGTGTAAATGGAGACGTGGGTGTAAATGCGCGTGATGTCCTGTCATCGGACGTTGGTGTTTTGGATGCGCTGGTTGCAGTCTCAGTCTCGGATGGCGGTTGCGGCTGCAGATGATGTTGTGTGTTGACGTTGTTGTTGCCAGTGGGCGAGTCGTCAATCTTGTACTTTTCAGAGTTTGTGACTGAAGACGAAGACGACTTCAACTTCTTGTCTTGCAATTGCGACAATGTCTTTTGTTGAAAAAGGGGTGACGCCGAGGGGGAAGATCGAGAGGCAAACAATGAAAATGAAAATGATCGATCGTGTTTGATTCCTTTCAAAGGCAATCTCCGTCCTCGTTCAGCACGCACAACCGCCCGCAGCGAGCTGACAAGGACGGCCAACAACAAGACGCCGGACACAAGAAACAACAACAGCCAGTGAGACGTCTGCGCGTGCGTCGACGACAGACGATGGACAGGGGAGGTGGGGGCGGCGGCGGCGGCGACTGTGGGCAGAGACAGCTGTGGTTGTGCTGTTGTGGATGTGCTGAAATCAAAGTTCAAGTCGTTTTTCAAGTCGTTGTTTTCAAAGTCGTTGTGTTGCTCCTCCTTTGAATTCTCGTGTTTCTTTTGCCCCCAGGACAAGGATGGCTGAAGAGACACAACGGCTGGCATGGTTGCGGCTTTTGGGTTTTGGGTGCTTTGGTGCGCTGAAAGCTTGTGCTTATGGCTTTTCGGTCCTCGTTCGGTCCTCACTGTCGTTCGTGCCTCCTTTCTTTTCTTTTCCCTCTTTTCCCTTCCCTCACTCCCTTCCTTCTCGTTTCGTCTTTTTCGCCTTTTCGCCTTTTTCCTGACAAGGGTCTCTTCTGGGCAAGCCGACGAGAGAGAGTGAGAGCCCTGTCAAACGTTGGCTTGTGCTTTTTTCCCTGTCCCTTGTCAGGCTGTCGTTCCCTGTCGTGTCGGTCTTTTCTGTCTGCCTTTCAAGAGAGAAGTTGCCTAAAGCGGACAAGCGCTTACCGGGATCTCGTCAAGTCGTTTATTGTGTGAGAAAGACGGACAGACTGAAAGTGTTGGTGATTGAATTTGAATCCCTCAAGCTTGAGCCTCGGGTTGAATTCTGTTGGCTGATGGCTGTTGTTGTCGGCTGTTTTGTTCTTCGTCTTTTCGTCGTCTGTCAAAGTTTATTTTCGTATTTTTGTCGTTCCTGGTCGTGTTGTCTTGTCGTTTATTCGACAACTCTTTTCCTTTTTGCCTCTTTTCTTACTTTCTTCTTTTTCGCTTTCTTTTGATTTTGCCTCTCGGTCCCGCTGTTCCTTCCGCCTTTCCGCAGTGCGACCGAGTCGAGGTGTGTATGTATTCGTGTAATTCGTAAGAGGACTCGCACTCAAAAGTCAATAAACTCGGGTAGTAGGACGAATCGAGGATGCAGTGATTTCCGAAATGCAAGAGATGGAGTGAGATTCGAAACCCACTCTTGATCCCTTGTTGTTTATCCCCTCTTTTTCGAGTTGTCAATTCCTGAATTCCTCTTTTGTTTCCTCGTTCCGCCGGGAGAAACGCGAGGTGAGAGAGGAGTCGAGTTTGCGAGCCTTCAAAGTCTGGTCTGGAGGTCTGCAAGGTGTAAGACGGATGAGACGCGCGCGCGTAGGGCTGTTGTGCGGCGGGGTTGCAGGTGGGTGGTGGTGGGTGGTGTACGCTGTGGGTGCTGTGTCGTAGGCGTTAAGGCGAGAGCTTCAGGCTCACCGGGTCAGGGTCGTATTCTCTTATTTCGGGAGCAACGACACTGAGAAAACAAGCGTCGCATTGGCAGATGAGCGAGAAATGCAACATCAACATCACGGAGCGCGGCGAAGGAGTGACAGACTGACGGGCAAGAAAAAATCGGATGTAATTCAATATATATGTAAGTTGCAGGGCAAGGATCTGAGGGGCGGAGGATCATGATGTGTGTGTGGATTGGATGTGTGTCAATGTCAATGTGGATGTGGATGTGATCTGAGAACGCCGAAAGTCAAACAATGAAGCGTCGATGCGGGGTGTCGTTAGGGTGTCGTTAGGGCGTCTGGGTCCCAGTCTACAGCAATCTAGGCTGGTCTCGGCTGGCGTAGGCCGTTTTGGGGCCGTCGTGGACGGCAGGCGGGGAACCACGCCAGCTGAACGAAATACAAAGGGAGCGACTAACACTGACATTGCAGTGTATTCCTCGACACTAGATCGAATGTCGCAGAGCCCCAGCTGCCCTGTGCTTGGGCCCGATCGACTGCGCATCGCATCGCATCGTCCATCGTCACGCTGTCTTGCATTCTTGCATTTGCATAAGTGGAGGTCAAAGAAAGGGGACGAATGAATAATTTTTTTAAAGATTTTAAGAAGTACAGTCGTGCAGCTACAGTGTAAATGTCTTGGCACGCACCTTCTTTCAGTGGTTTGGGTACTTTCTTCATTGAGCCACGCTGAACTGCATGCCAGTGACAATGTCCTGTCCCGAGGAGCTGGACGGGCGTCAAAAGCACAGACTCAAAGTGGACAGTGAAAACTCTGAATTAAAGTCTCAAATTTCCGAAAAGTCAAACGACCAACGACGACGATTGTATTTTACCAGCTGTCTCCTCGTCATACTTCAAGTGTTTTACACTCTTGTACATCTCCACACGCCACGTTCTAAACCGTAAACAGCCGGGCGGCGCTCTTTAAAATGCAGTCACCACGAACAAGGCCAGCTGGGACGAGAAGAATGAGTGGAATTTGCCGAAAGGTAAAAGACGTGAGCTGGAGATGCTAAAGTAGAGACAGGATCACACGATGCAGATGCAGGATGCATGAGTTCCGTGTTGTGACCTTGCAAGCATGCGGCTTTGCGGCAATGCATCGTCTCGTCTTTGTGAGTCCGAGGAGCGAGTGGGAGTATTAAAGTACAGTCATACATAATACATAATACTCAATATGTACAGCTGTTCTCTGCACGTATTACACAGTACATGCAGATCATTTACTGGGATGACTGCAGAGCATGTTCGCGAACGAAAAGAGTGCGCAATGCGAGCGCAGACAAGACGGACACAAAAGACAAGACAGGGAACTGGGATGTTCATGTATGCTCCGTATGTCGGGCAATCAACACAGCATGTCAGAAATCAATATCACGCGGGCAACATTGGCAGCGGGAAAAATGAAAAAGAATGCACAGTCCAGAGTGTTTGGACTTTTGTTCAAGTGCAAAGGGTGGTCAAGTTGCGGTCAAGAGATCGGTGCTGACGGAGGATGAATGTCAGATGAGATGGGGTCATCTGGAGGACTGGCTGGAAGGATGAAAGTAGTTTGTGCTGGGTGAGCTGGCGACTTCGGCTGTTGGGAGCCCAAAAGTAATATTCAAAGAGACTTATCGGACTTGAGAAAGTCAGCATTGAAAGCAGTGTGTAAGATTAATCATATTCACAGTCAACACAAACATCTCCATCTTTCGTCTCATTGGCTTCATCCCGCAAAAACCAATGTCACTTCAGCTTCAAACCCTTTCCCTCAACACATGGCGTCCACTCTTGTTTTTGAATTCTTAATTCTTAATTGCCAATAGTCCCTTCTTACTCCACCCTACACAACACACACCCCTCCATTAGATCTTGACCGCATCTTTGCATCTGCATCTTGTACATCAGTCTTGCCCAAATCTGTCCAGCTTGAGCCTCTTCTCGTCTCGCCTTGCCTTTTTGGTCGATTGTCTATCGTCTTTCTGTCCCTTCTCCTGTCTTCTCCCACCGTTCCTTGCATCTCATTCCCGAATTCGATGCATCTCGCTCACACTATTGGGCATTGTGCATCACGCTATGCGAAACACCATAGCTGAGGATGGGTTTGTGCAAAGAAGCTTGTCCACAAGTACCTCGTGCTTGTCACGTTGTCAGTGTCATCAAAAGTACTCTGCTGTCACCCAACTGGCGGGATCTGAATCTGGATTTGTGCATCCCTGTGCAAGGTTCTCTGTTCTCTGGATCCTCTCCTCTTTCGTCCTTGTCTATTTCACCTCATTGGCCAGCCTGCCGACAGCGACTGCTGAAAAAGATCGAAAGTGTCGAAACATTGAAAAAGAATAAACAACAGCCGTCCACTCATATCCACTCAGCCTTATTCCGCACTTACATTCTCTCAATTCTCTCCCTCCACTCACGTCCTTCAGCAGGCGCAGTCCGTGTTAGTGGCAAACTATGACGCTAGTGTGCAGCAGGTTCAGCTGAGGTTGTCTTGTCTGGGCCTTTGACGACTGTCTGTTTTTGTCCTTTGCACTCTGAAAGGCCCCACTCGTCCAGCCACGGCCAGTCCGTTCAGCTGGGCCCGGCCAGCAAAGAGTGGGGCATCTCCTTGAAAGTTTTGAGATTCGAGACTTGCAGACTTTCCTTTTCTGTCTTGTGTCTCCCTTTGTTTTCCCATTCGATAGTTGAGTTCACTGAGCTTCATATTGATTCTCCCAGGGCCCAGACAGATCCCCATTGCATGCATACATACATCCCTGCATGCATCTTCCAAATCCCAAACTCAAATCACAGTCGCCGATGCCGCAAAAGCAAATTCTCGATTTGATATTTTCCGACCAAAAAGAAGTGGCCACTAAGCTCGAAATCCACTATCGATTTGACACCTGACGTCCACTAGAGCCGCTACCGCTGAAGCGCCCGACAACCGCTAAACTCTCGCTAAAAGTTACGCGGGCGCCATCGTTTGCCATCGCCGCCATCATTCTCGGCCTGCATCCGATCGTGAGAGCTGAACATCTGCATTGGGACGTGGGAGTGTAAGAGTTCCATAAATAAATCAGGAGTATTACCTGCACAGTACTATGTACATGCAAACAATGCAATTGCCACTGCCGAAGAACGCCCCAAACCAATAATGCGTCCTGCATTACATTGCATCCATCTCTATGACTCCATTACTCCATGTCGTCGTCAATGCTACATCGGACGCCGAGAATCCCAATCGCGGTCAACACGAGATTTGTTTTAGATCTGTCCGTCATGGTTTTTGTCCTTATTTTATTTGTCTCCTTTTCTCCTGAGATGTCCCCAGCTGAACATGCCGAATGCACCTCCCCATTGGGAACGCAACATCCAATTCAATGCCCAGCCGGCAGCTTGCCCTTTTCAGCTGTCTTTTTTGCCCTCACAGTCACACAATGCAGACACAATGCAGGGATCATACATATGCACTTCGTACTTGGAACATCAATGTGTGTTCACGAGCATTGCTCGTTTAGTCTTTCCATTATTTTTCGTTTTTCGCCTCTTTGCCTCTGCTCGCCAAGTTGAGCTTGCCCTATGCCAAACGCCGTCCTATGTACAGGAAATCAAGAAACATGTGACAAAAAGACAAAAAAATAACAAAAAAAATCAATAGTAAATCAGAGTGCCACCCCATCCTTGGACAATGCCGGCTGTCGCCGGCATTCCCGTCATCATAACGCTGCAATCCCCATGGCCTCGACGGCACCGCCGTTGCCCGTCCGCAAGCTGTCCGACGCCTCCTCCTCCATCATGGAGATCATGCCGTCCAGGTTTTCTTCGAGGCTCTCGGCCTCTGGTCCCAGACAGCTCCTTAGCAACCTCCTGTACTTTTCAATGTTGTCGCTCGTGCCCACGGCCGCCAGCGCGTCCATGTAGTCGGCCTCGGCCTGCTTCTGCTCGGCCACCAGCCGCCGGAGTTCGGCCGTCAGTGCCTGGCGCGTCGCCGGTGAGTCGTCGACACCGTTGGTGCCGTTGACGCCGTTGGTCCCGTTTGTCCCATTCGCACCATTGTGCTGCTGCTGCTGCTGCAGCTCTCGTTCGGCCTCGACGTCGAGGGTGATGCGGTTCCGTCGTGTGAGGAGCGACGCCAACTGCTTCTGCAGGACATCCGCCTCTTGCGCCGTCTTGGCCGACACGTCGTCCGGCTCGATGCGCGCCTCCAGGTCGGCCGTGTCGCGGCGTGTATTCAAGAGTTCGCTCTGCGTGTTGCCCAGGATGCGCCGCGCCTCCTTTTCGGCCTCGGCCTTTTCCTGGAACTCCTCCTCGTAGCGTGTCGACAGGTCCTGGAATTTTTCCAAAATCAAGGACGTAATGCGGGACTGCACGGTCGTTGCAGCCTCCGACTCGTACGTGACGGCCGCCGCCGCTGCTGCCAATGCCTTGCTAGCGTAGCCTCCTCCGCCTGGCACTGGCATACCGTCAACATCCCTTGGACCCGGCCGGCGTGTCGAGTCGGGCGCAAACGGCGACGATGAGCGCTGCATCGCCGGCACGTTGCTGCCGCCGGCCCCGCGCGACTTTTTGCTCGCATTGAGGTCCTTGATCAGGTCCTCGGCGCGCACGCCCGCGTGGTTGGGGATGTCGGTCGAGGCGCCCCGCCCCAACAGTGCCCGGATGCACTTGCTGGCGTGCTTCATGGCCGCCAGGTGCACGGCCGTGTTGCCCTCGTTGTCTTGCGTGTCGATCAGCTGCTGCACAAAGTTGGGGTCGTGTGTTTCCTGCAGCCGGTTCAGGATGTTGTCCAAATAATACCGCGCGCACGACTGGCTCGTGACGCGCCCGCTCTTCATGATGGCGGCGTGGTGGATGATCGTGCAACCCGCATTGTCACGCGCGTCCACCGTCTCAAAGAGCTCCTTGATGACGGCCGGGAACGTCTGCTTCTCGAAACAATTCGTAAAACTGACGGCGCGCATAAACGGCGTCTCGCCGCGGTCGTTTTGCACGTTGAGCGTGGCGCCAAACCGCTTGAGCTGCTTGACAACCTCGACGTCGCCCATGGCACACGCCCAGTGCAGCGCCGTGTGCCGCTCCGTGTCAATGACCCAGTTGGGCTGGAAGTTGGTCGGCGGGTCGGGGCGGATCGCTGGCTGCTCGTTGCGCGACAAAAGGAAGTAGTCCAGCAATTCATCGCCGTAGACCGAGTGCTGTTGCTCCGTCATGTCCTGGATCATCTCCTCGCGCTTACGTTTGCGCTGGGGGACGGAAAACTGCGACATGTCGTGGTGGTCCTCGTCAGCGTACGACACCGAAGCGACGGTCAGGTTGTCGGGCGTGTCGTCCTCGTGCATCGCCATGTCGGTAGTGTCGACCACCTCCTCCTGGATCGGCGCTGGGGCCGTCCATTTCGGCACGGCCGGCCGCGCTCGCGGCGCCTTGGGTTTGCTCGTGTGCCGCGGCGCCGGCGGCGGGCTGACGTCGCCTGGCGTGAACTCGAAAATGGGCCGCAGGCGGTCCAGCACATTGTTGCGCTGCGCCAGGGCCTCGCCGTGGTCCAGCGGGATCCACGTTCCCTGGTACTTGCCGTAGCCGCCCTGGATCTTCTCGTGCACGTCCTTTTGTACCTCGCGCTCCAGGATGCGTGTGCGCGCGGGCTTGTCGAAGCCGGCGGCCTTTAAAATGTGCGTGGCGTTGATCCAGTCGTCGTGCCGCCGGCGCATGACATGCTCTTTGAGGTCGACGCCGAACTGGAACTCGTAGACGGGGATCTAAACGGTCAGTGGGGGAGTCAATTTGATATCAAGTCACGGGTGGGACGTACACCACTATAGGTGGCGCTGTAGACGCCGGCCGCGGCTGGCTCTTTGCTCGCCATCTTGGGAAAGGCGATGTCGTCGGAAGAGAAGTGTGGTGAGAGAGAGAGATGATACAACGACAGATGTCGTCGTTCAGCACGGTGGCTTCAAAATGGAGGCCGAGGAGAGAGACGTCGTAAAAAGTCGTTGAAATGGGTCGAGGTCGGGTCGCTGTCGCTGTCGTCAATTGCAGTGGTGCGAGAGAAAATCGAGGGGATGGTGGTGAGAGTAGTGAATGTCGTCGAGAGTCTGGGGCTGATGCGATAAATCCAAAAGAAGAAACACCAGCAAGGTGCAAATGTGCAAAACTCGTCAATTCTGCGGCTCGAGATTCTGGATTTGGTGGGTTCGTCAAACCAGGGTCGAGAGGGAAAGAACGACGCGTGGAGGAGAGTGTGCTCGAAAAGACTGGGGCCGAAAGGACGAGGAGACGCGTGCCGACACGCGAAAATCAATTAAACAGGCGTTGGCGGCCTAAGGCAGAAATTCTGGGGCTCTGACTGCAGTGGTCTGTGGCCTTGGCCTGAGCGGCTCTTAACGCGTGCTGTGCGCGTCGCGTGTATGACTAAGCACAGAGGTCGTTCTTCCCTCCATCGACGACACACGACAGCGTCCGTTTTGATGATCACAATTCGTTAATTTCACAATCAAGAGGCTGCAGACTGGCACGTGGCACTTAAATCCTAAATATGGGGTACTGGAGTGAATATGAGACGAGAAACACACGCAAACTGAACCCTTACGAACACGACTCCCAACATCACGAAGCACAGATTGCTCAAGCCTTGTCGTATGTACGAGCTATTCGACTGAATCCTACAATAATAAGGCCATTAGTTATTGGTATCGGTTCGAAAGGCTTCCAATTTTTGGAGTTGCTCTTTTTAGGTCACTGACTGGTTTTGCCCGTCTCTGTTGGCCGTGTCGGTGCCGCTTCTGCCGACGTGCGTCGAGGAAACGCAACCAGCCGCTGTGGGCCACTTTGAGTACAAATATTACGTGCACCTATCGTATGGGACAGCCGGCATGGCAAGTGCCGCCCGGCTGCCAAGAGGTATATAAGTGGGTGGTCCTGGTGTTCAACATGGACGTCAGAGATATGATGTAGACATCACGACTTTTTAATGAGACAGAAGTATACCTCCAGCACTCAAATCAACCCACCACAATGGCCTCTCATACACGAGTCATCTTGGGTCTCAGCACCTTTGGCCCTGACATCACCAAGGGCGCACGAGTGACCTACGTCGACGAAGCCACCATTATTCTTGACTATTTTCGCTCACGAGGATACGACGAACTCGATACGGCTCGAGCCTACAATGGCGGCCAGCAAGAGGGCTTTTTGCGGCTGATGAAATGGCAAGACAAGGGCGCTCGCGTGGCCACGAAGATCATTCCTCCACGGCAAGGACGGACGAACAGAGCTAAGGATGTGGTCGAGTCGTTTGAGACGAGTCTGCGAGAGCTGGGGACAGACAGTGTTGATGTGAGTGTCTCAAATGGGTGAATTTCATAATCAAATATCTGATGATACTGACTTACTGTCTGTCTAGATCCTCTACCTTCATGCGGCTGTAAGTCAGTGTCCACAATCTTCACCACATACACCCACCTAACTTCGTAGGACCGCGCCACTCCATTCGAGGAAACCCTAGAGGCCCTCAACACGTTGTACCAGCAGGGCAAGTTTCGCCGCCTCGGCCTCTCCAACTTTGCCGCCTTTGAAGTGGCCGAGATTGTCATGACCTGCAAGTACAGGGGCTGGGTCCGCCCGACCGTCTACGAAGCCCTGTACAACTGCATGCAGCGCGGCATCGAGGCGGAGCTGGTGCCCGTGTGCCGGCGGTACGGTATTGCGATTGTGACGTACAGCGTGACGGCGGGTGGACTGCTGTCGGGCGCTATCCGATCGACAGATTCCTCGACGATCCCCGACGGCCGGTTCAGCAACAAGTTCAACGGGCCCGGGAACAACTACAAGGAGCGCTACCTCAAGGAAAAGGTACTGGAGGCACGGTCGGTGGTCGAATCGGCAGCCGCTGCCCACGGCATTCCCCTGCTGGAAGCGGTCTGGCGCTGGACTGTGCACCACTCTGCGCTCAGGATGGCGACGGCTGCCAATGATTTTGACTCTCAAAGAAACGACGGCATCATCCTCGGCGTTTCGAGTCAAGAACAGCTGGCACAGAACCTGGACGCCATCGAGAAGGGACCCCTCCCAGATGATGTCGTGGCAGCCTTTGACGAGGCGTGGACCATCGCCAAGAGTGAGGCCGTCAACTACTACCGGGGCACGCTCGAGTACTCGTACGATACGACAAAAGTCTTGTTTGGGAGCGCATAATGATGCAGATAAGATCGTGCAGATGAAATTGTTGCCTTTGCATGTATTATTTGATCTACCGGCTTCTACTTGATGGGTATATATGGTATCTAGAGCAGGTGAGAACACGTTACAATCAGCTCTATTCAAACTCCTCTGTCCTCCTCTCTCCTCCTCACTTCGCTCGTCGTCGTTATCGTCGTCGTCGTCGTTCGCAGGCCTACCCAGACAGCTCGGCACCATCACTCCGCTGGGAATCCCGCAGCGCCTCGGCCTCCTTGGCCTCGAGAGCACCCGGCTCGGTCGGGTCGACGCCGGCGCGCATGGCCTCCATGGCCTCGGCGGCCGGGCCGGTGAACCACTTGTGCGCCCACAGGACCCAGCTACCAATGGCAAAGATGCCGATGATGCCGACGGCCACGACGGTATAATTCAACGTCTGGTCGGTCACGGGGTTGGTGGTGGGCAGGCAGAAGACAACAGAGATGCAGCCGATCCAGGCACAGGCGCCGGCGGCAATGGGCCGGCTGAAAATGCCGAGGTTGAAAGGACCCTTGATACCCACAAACGACTTGTGCCAGATGAGGCCGATCAGGATGGGCAGGCCGTAGCTAATGTACAGGCCAATGGTGGCAATGGACGTGGCGGCCGAGAAGGCGACGCTGGAGCCTAGCGACGGCAGGGCCAGGATGAACGACAGGCAGGCGGCGAGCCAGACGGTGCGGACGGGCGACTGGAAGCGCTTGTCGACGCTGTGGAAGAAGGGGTGGATGCCGCCGTCGCGCGCAAACGCAAACATCATGCGGCTGTTGCTGGTCATACTAAATAAACCACAGTGCCAGACGCAGATCATGATAATCGAAAACACGGCCAGGGCGCCGTTCTCGCCAAAGACGTCGACAAAGATCTGCAAGACGGGCTGCTCGTAGACGCTGTTGATGGTGCCCTCAAAGTCCTGGATGCTGAACAAAAAGGCCATGAGCACAAAGAAGCCAAAGAGGGCGCTGAAGCCGACACTCGAAACAACGCCAATGGGCGCGCTCCACGATGCGTTCTTGGTCTCTTCGCTCAGATGCGCCGAGGCGTCGAAGCCGGTCAGGGTGTACTGCGACAACAGGGAACCGCACAGCGCAACGTAGGCCGGGCTGGCCCGGATGCTCCAGCCGACGGTGTCGAGGCCTGTGCCATCGTAAAACTTCTGGAACACAAAGGACGCCGGCTGGTGCGTGGGCGCCTTGGCCAGGACGGCAATACAGATGGCGCTGACGCCGGCCGAGTGCAAGAAGATGGACACGTTGTTGAGGTACTTGAGCACGCGGACACCAAACGTGTTGACGAGCGCGTGCGACACGAGAATGGCCGCGTAGATGCCAATCGTCTTGGCGGCCGAGGGCGTGTAGCTCGTGTTCTTGACGCTGGCGGCCGTGGCGATCAGGCCGGCCAGACCAAAGGAAATGCCCGTCGTGACTGCCACCTGGCCCAACAAATTAAACCAGCCCGTCAGCCACGCCGCAAACGGCGACCAGCGCGGCGGCGCCAGTAGGGCCGACCAGAAGTAGGGGCCGCCGCTCGTGGGGATGGCCGACACGATCTCGGCCATGGCAATGGCGACGAGCATCGTGAAGAAGGACACCAAGATCCAGCCGACCGACATGACTAGGCTGTTAGGGTGACATAATTCAACAGGTAATACAACAGGGGTACTTACTGGCCGGACCTCCCGTGTTGAGGCCATAGGAAAAGAGGGTCGTCAGGCCCGTAATGACGCTGATGATCGAAAACGACACGCCAAAGTTGTGTGCGAGGCCCCAGTCACGGCGCAGCTCCTGCTTGTAACCGAAACTGGCCAGCTGGTCTTCGTCCTGCTCGTTGACCGTGTTGTTGGCAGACGCCCTGCGTTCGAGGGCGGCGTCGGCCATTGTGGGAGGTGGTGGTGCTCGGAAGTAGGAGATAGCGGGGGAAGTGACGTTGACGTCGTGTGACTGCTGAGTGACAAAAGGCTGAGCTGTTGAAGCTTGACACTTGAAGCGGGCTATTCAGAAGTGAGACGAAAGACAGTCTTTAACAATCGAGTGACGATCGACTGCAGGACTCGGGGTTAAGTAGAATGGAAGAAGAAAATAAAAGAACAAAAGAACAAGAGAACAGACGAAAAGAAGAACAGACCCAAGATCAGTCAACACCGAAAACCGGCTCACAATGCACGCGCACGTCAGCGGCGATCTCGACCTCTTATATGCTTACCCGCCGTTGTCACTTGCCAGTGATGGAGACTGTGGCCGAGCTCCTCCAAGATTGTAACTCCTCCCAAACTGCAAGATAAACAGGCCATGGGTGCGGCTGCCAGCTTGGCAAGATAAAGAGGTTAGATTGAGGAGATGGGCATCCTAGGAAGTGGACAGTGTCGAGGCATAGGTCAACGGTCAGAACTGAGAACGGCAATCGTAATCATGGATCGGACTTGTGTTCTTCTGGTCTTGTCTCCTCAAAGCCAAGAGACGGGGACGGGGTAGTGTCGCGCGAAAGGACCAAGTTGTCTCTCGAAAGAGTGCAGTCCGAATGCAGTCTGAATGCTTGTGCTCTGTCGGTCTAAGACCAAGCGTGACGGTTATCAGTGGACTTGGTGTGGACTGGGTGGACTCGGGGCCTGGCCAGGCCAGGATGGAGATACGGAGTGGGGAGGGGGTTGGATGGATTGAATGGGGGCCGGCAGTGATTGTCAACTGATGGATTGGCGGGCGAGTCAGGACTGAATGTGACTGGTTCGTTGAGGGGCTGCATTTTGCATTGGTGGCTCGATTGTGTAAACATTGCTCTTGCCTACTGTGTGTGGTTCCTTTTACAAGGTGTTTGGGTCGCTCCTTCCTGCTCACAAGGCATTCTTCATTCAAGGCAGTCACGACCGTATTCGTCTCTTCTTCCCCCCATCGCACCTTCTCTTATTCCGCTGCATGCCCAGCCTCTTGGGCGTTCCGCCGTTGTAGCACTATGCACACTATTCCCAGTTATGTTTCTGCCAGTCCTATGCCATTCCCTTTCCATCGATCCTCGACGGCATCGCCGTTTTATCGGTTTGTCGTTTTATCAGAACGTCGTATGAGCTGGTTGTCTCGGTCATTTTCTCGTTTTCTCGGTTTTCGATTTGTCCGTATCCATCCCGGCTCCAGTCGTGTCACATTAAGCCTTTATCAGCTCTTGGGCAACGTGTGCCCAGCCTGTCAGGGCCGGTGTTGTAGAAAAAAGGGAGACCAAAAGGCGGGAATGTGCATCGCTGAATAGGAAAGGAAACGTAAAAATGCAAGAAACGAAAAAGGGAAAGGAAACAAAAGGAAGGCCGCCAGCACCGACGATGACGGTGCCTGGTAAGACTCATCTATTGGCTATCCGCACGGTCGAGCCCCGACTCACATTCATCCAAACTACACTTACAGCACTTACAGCACTTACCTTACAGCACTTACAGCACTTACCTTACAGCACTTACAGCACTTACCTTACAGCACTTACATCACTTACAGTGCACCGTACTCCATACTATCACTAACACACTCGTGAGCCCTCGATCGTCCGAATAGTCGGTGGATGTAAGATGCTGAACGATGACGGAGTGGACGAATGCGGACAGTCGAAGCGACGAGACGAAACAACGAAGCAACGCCGAGGCACCAACGACGTAAACCTACAGGCCTCAGACGCTCACACGCTCACGCTGTGGCCGCCAGGAGGCCCTGGCCAAGCAGTGGAACGGCGTTTATCTGTGGGGCCAGCCTCCCCTCGACCTCTCGCCCAGAAAGGAAGGTCGACGTGAAAACAAGATAGAGGCGTTGACGTCGCCCAAACCCAATGCCGTTGAGCGCAGCGAGAACATTTCTGCGCTAGTTTTCTAGGCGTCTGGGGTGCCGCCCGGCAGGCAGTTCTGGGGAGTTCTCGTTTCAGAGGGGCAGTCCCGTTTCTCTACCCAAAAATCACATGGAGATAATGCTCACAATCACGATCAGCAAAATGCGTCCGGCATAAAAGTATGGGATGGACCATCTTAAAACTTTAATCTGTTTTCTGCCATTCATCTGAAGTGAAGATTGCTGGACTGCAGAGAGTGTTTTGCTAACTTTGGATTTTTCTAAACGACACCCTCCGTACCCACTGTATAACTAAGCGTGGTGCCCATACAGTGGCTCCCAGTGTATGGGGTTGTTCGGGTCTTGCCTTTGCTCACGCGCTTTGTCGCTATCAATAAACCCACCGTCTTGGACAAAAAATCCAATAGTACGCTTGGAGAGCTTCGGTAGCTCTCCACCCTCTGCATAGTACTTGAGGATGAAATCCAAGTTCCGGCGTTGGCGGACGATTGCAAGAGACACTTCCTTGCCGTCCGCACTCAGGGCGGGAAGCTCGTCGATTTTCTTCTGGATATACGCCATACGGCGTTCAACTTCATTTTTTTTCTGCTGCTGCAGCCTTGGCCAGACGCGCAGCGCGCAGTTGCTGTGCCTCTTTCAAAGCGTCTTCGGGTGACATGTCATCGGCTGATGATAAACCGCCCGGACGGTCGATCCTCTCTTGGTAGATTTCGGCCGGTGTCATTGGCGGATCGTCGACAATATCCATCTTCGTAAGTCGGATAGGAGCGGAGGTGGCAGGGTGGCTCTCAGGTAGTAGAAGGGTGGTGAGAGATGTGGATGTTTATTTGTGGGGCCAGAAATCGAGGTTGGGCTCTTCTTGGAAAAGAAAGTCAAGCGCTTAACACAGTCACGTTACGTCCCTCTGAAAATCACATGGAGATAATGCTCTCCGCACCCACTATCAGTTATCTGATATGGGAAGGCCCCACTTAAAACTTTTTTTCTGTTTTCTGCCATCCTACCATTCTCGACGTCGACGGGGCTGCACCTGCAGCGAAGACGATTGACGATTGAGTGCTGCATTTGCAATTCCTCGACATCCGTCTTCGTTGACGTCCTCACCACCCACACAACCCCCACAATGCCCTCCGCAATTGACCTCCCATCACACGAAACAATGACGGAGCTCGCCGACAGAAAACGGCCGCGCGCCGAGACGGACAACGACGAGGCGCCGCGCAAGTCCAAGAAGGCCAAGGACGGCAAGGAGGACAGGGGCACGGAGAAGAAGGAGAAGAAGGACAAGAAGAGCAAGGACAAGTCAGAAAAGAAGGACAAGAAGGAGAAGAAAGATAAAAAGGAAAGGAAAGAAAAGAAGGACAAGTCAGCCTCCTCACTACCAACACCACGATCCGATGACAGCATCAGCCTGCCCTCCGACGATCCGGCCAAGGCCGTCTTTCCCTTCTTCACACAGACCGTCTCGCTCTGGATCCCGCTGTATCCTCTTGGGTTCGACAAGCCCATTAGCAGCGCTGCCTCCCAGCATCTCGCCGGCCTTGTCAATCACTACGCCCCTCAGCTCGGCGGTTACCTCCTCGGCTACAAGAACGTCAACCTCTCCGAAACAGCCGCCCGCGCCGACCCCCGCAACCCGCCCAACGACTCGACGCCCGCCACGCTCACGTCCATCGACGAGTACGCCGTTGGCTTTGGCTGGATGACCGCCGACGTCGACCTGTTTGTGCCGTCGCGCGGCGCATGGCTCGAGGGCTCGGTGATTCTGCAAAACGAGGGCGCCATTGGCGTCTCCTGCTGGGACAAGTTCAACGCCAGCATCGAGGCCGCGCGCCTGCCCACCGGCTGGCAATACATTGAGCTGGAGGACCACGAGCAGGAGCAGACCACCGGGGACCAGATGGACACAGCAGAGGATGGCGAGGGTGAGGGCCAGGCGCAGGCCGCGCCCACCGACACCGAGAGCGTCGCCCCCCTACAGGCCACCGGCTACTGGGTCGATGCCGAGGGCAACCCCGTCGAGGGCAAGCTCCGCTTTAGGATCAAAGACTTTGACGTCGGCCTCGCCGGCGAGAACGGCTACATTGCCATCGAGGGCACCATGCTGAGCGTCGACGACGAGCGCGCACTCCGCCTCAAGGAGCGGGCACGCCTCGCCCGCGGGCGCAGCGACAACTTGATCACGGGCCAAAAGGTGCGGCGGCTGCCCGAGTTCAGCATCACGCAGTTTGGCAAGGAGGACGAGGAGGAGGAGAGCGGCACGCGCGTCGAAGTCTACAAGGGCAGCCAGCCAGGGTCGCCCGAGTAGGCAGGGGGGTGAGAGATGTTTTTTTTGTTCTTCGTCGTGTGTGTAATATCTGGCTTGTTTGGGTCTCTTTTTTGTCATTCTTGTTCATTTCTCTTCATATTTGCTCGCATAGAGAAGGCGTCTTTTGTAACTGCAGTCCACAGCGTCATTGGCGCTCCAATTGATCTTTTATTCTCTTTTTCTCCGTCGATATGCCCGTCTCGGTCTTTATTTGCTCCTGTGCTCGGTCATTGTGTTGTTTGTCATGTTTGTCATCTGTTATTCGACGTTATGCCTCCACTTGTTGCGTTATTCCGAATTTCCAGGTCTCGTTTCCAGCTTGCTGTAGTCTCTCTTCGGCTTTGCAGTTAGACTTCGGATAGCGGGTGCTTGGCTCCTCTTTCGCCCGCTTTGCAGCGGCAACAGCATCCGAACTACTACAGAGTGCAAACTGCGGCATGCCACGCCCCGCTACCGCACTACCGCACCTGTGCCCATTATTACGCAATATGCGCCATCACGCCCTTTTCGAGGCCATCGAGTCTGAGCAGCCCGTGTTAGTGGTTGGAGTTTGCTATTGCAGCTCCAAAGCCCCGCCTTCGCCAACAAAAAAGGACGATAGAAAAGAGAGAGAAACGGGGAGAAATGATAATTCCCCGTACTGAACCCGCGATCGGCGCCGAGAAGCTCAATTATTAAGACTTATGACGAGCTTGGAGCTTGTATTGATCCGTTGTGCGACTGTAGTCTGTAGAGGTCCTGTTTAAATATTCTCCCAGGTCCTGCCCAATCCAGCAAGGTGCTCCCCTTCTACTGTTTCCCCTCTTTCTATTTACATCATCGTCGTTTGTCTCTTTGTTCTCTCATACTCTCCTCTTCTTCAACATCCACAACTCTTTCGCCCTCATTCTCGACACTTGACCTCCATTCTATCACCCACCCAACCTCACCATGTCGTTCACTCCGTCTCGCCTGCTCATCTTTGGCGCAACCGGCGCCATTGGCAAGTTCATCACCGAGGCAATCCTGGCCGCGAAGCCGGCTTTCTCGCACGTCGCCATCTTCACGTCCGCCAACACCGTCGCCACCAAGCCCGAGTTGCTGTCCCGCTGGAAGGCGTCGGGCGTGTCGTTGTCAGTCGTCGTCGGCGACGTCACCAGTGCCGAAGACGTCGCCAACGCCTACAAGGTCGAGAAGCCCGACACCGTCGTCTCGGCGTTGGGCCGCGGCGCCCTCACCATCCAGACAAAGCTCGTCGAGCTCGCGCAGGAGGCCGAGAGCGTCAAGTGGCTGTTCCCCTCCGAGTACGGCACCGACATTGAGCACAACGCCAAGAGCCCCAACGAGAAGCCGCACCAGAACAAGCTGGCCCTGCGCAAGTACATTCGCGAGAATGTCGATCCAGCCAAACTCAAGGTGACCTACCTGGTGACCGGCCCCTACTTTGACATGTGGGTGAACGCCAAGGCCGACCCGCGCATGGGCGGCTTCCACCCGGCCGAGAAGAAGGCGCAGGTCATTGACGACGGCGAGGGCCGTGTCGGGTTCTGCACGATGAACGACGTCGGCACGTTTTTGGTCGCCGCCCTCCGCCACCCCGATCAGTCGTTCGGAAAAGCCCTCAAGGTCCAGTCGTTTGTCGTCACGCCCAACCAGGTGCTCGCCGAGTACGAGAAGCAGACCGGCGGTGACAAGTGGCAGGTCACACACGTCCCCCTCGCGGAACTGGAGGCGCTCGAGCAAAAGGCCTGGGCCGAGGGCTCGCCCATTGCCACGGGCTTCACGCTCCGCCGCATCTGGGCCGAGGGCGGCACGCTCTACGAGAAGAACGACAACGAGCTGATTGGCGTCGGGCCCAACGACACAGAGACACTAGCGACGGCCGTCAAGCGGGCACTGGCAGCAAACTGAGACGACGCAACGGGATTGAGAATAGCAAACTGTTGATTGGTGATCTTGCAGCTTGATGGTCCATCGCGGGAAAAGGTTGGGCCCAGGAATACCGCAGCGTGCTGTAGCGCTGAAGCTAGCGCTGTCCGTTAGCGGAGTTACACGTTGGACGTCAGGTACAAAGATATAGCGATGTTGAAGGCGACATATTAAAACTGCTTCCGTAAATATAGTTAAAATCAAACAAATGTTAACAATAGCCATGGTTTCAAAGATGAAAATGAAATTAAAGTAAACAAGGTGTCGTCAAAGAAGCCCTCTGACAGCATCCCGTCTTATTGCAAGCTGACTGATTATGTCAGACAGACTCAATGAGGGGCACGTGGTGCCCCCTGGTTTAGATGGTCTTGTCCCCTGGAATCTGGCCCAGGAAAGCTCCTTCCCCACGCAACACGGCTGAGGCTGACACGCACCTTCCCCAAACATCCATCGCGGCTGCACATTGTCCGACCAGCTGAGCTCCACCACAAAGACGGGGTTGCTGTCTCTTGCTCAATAACACACAACGACCAGACATGCATCCAACAACGTCATCATCATCGACATAGCCATCGTCATCGCTCGTTATCGGCCTTGTTATCGCTCTTTTTATCAGTTCTCGACCATCCATCCAAACATACATTCGATCCCCTCCCTCCCGCCATGCTTCCAGCTGCGCTTCGGCGCGTCACCGACGGCGTCACGCCGTACTTTTGCCTCTTGCTGGCCATTGTCACGCTCGGGCCGCACCAGTTCGGCTTCCATCTGGCGGAGCTCAACGCCCCGCAAGATGTCATCACCTGCCGTCAAAAAGGCAGTGTCGGCACTGGGCTGTCCAGCAAGGATCTGCCCGACTGCATTCCCATGAGCGAGGCCCAGTTTGCGACTGTCTCGTCCGTCTACACGCTGGGCGGCCTCGTCGGTGCTTTGACGGCCGGCCCCTATTGCAGCAGCAGCGGCCGCCTCAGCGCCATGCGGTGGACGGCTTGGTTTTTCTTAATGGGGTCCCTGCTCGAGACGTTCTCGTGGTCTGTGCCCTGGCTTGCGATTGGCCGTGTTATCAACGGCATCGCTGCGGGAGCGTCGACTGTGATCGTACCGCTCTACATCAGCGAGATTGCCCCCGTGCAGTCGCGCGGCTTCTTTGGCGCCTTTACGCAAATCACCGTCAACATTGGCATCCTGTTCACGCAGACGCTCGGCTACTTTTTGAGCCACGGCAACGCGTGGCGCTACATCTTGGGCACTGGCATCGTCCTGGGCTTTGTGCAGCTTTCGGGGCTTGTCTTCGTCCCCGAGAGCCCGGCTTGGCTCGCTGCCCACGGCGGCGACGGCACGACCGTCAAGGCCAAGCGCATCCTGCAGCGCATCCGCGGCAAGGCCGCCAACCTGGACGACGAGGTGGCCAACTGGCCCTCTGCCGGCTCTGCCGAGGAACAGGGCCTGCTGGACCAGGGCGGCCCCGGCCTGGCCGAAGGCAACGTGGGCGTCTACGCGCCGGGCAATCCCGCCGATGACGCGTCAGAAGGCATCGTTGCTGTTGCACCCCCGTCTCCCCGACCCGCTTCCGCCATCGTCGCCGCCAAGACCCGCGCACCCGTCGGCTTTTTCCAGCTCGTCGTCGACCCCTTCTACCGCCCAGCCCTCATCGCCGTCATAGGAATCATGTTTGCTCAACAGGTCTGTGGTATCAACTCGGTCATCATGTACTCTGTGTCGCTGCTCAACGGCATGCTGCCGCTCAACTCAGCGCTGCTCACAATCATCATCTCGTGTGTCAACCTGCTAGTCACGATGCTGAGTGCGCCACTGCCCGACCGGTTGGGGAGAAAGACGTGCCTCATGATCTCTGTCATTGGCCAGGGCTCCAGCTCGCTCGTGCTCGCCTTCTCCATCGTCTACGGCATCAAGATCCTCTCGGCCTTTTCGGTGCTGACGTTTGTCGCCTTCTTCGCCGTCGGTCTGGGCCCCGTCCCCTTTATTCTGGCGTCTGAGCTCGTCGGACAAGAAGCCGTCGGCGCCACCCAGTCGTGGGCCCTCGGCGCCAACTACGTGGCCACATTCTTGGTCGCTCAGTTCTTCCCGCTCATCAACACCGCCCTCAACAACCGCTTCGGCGGCGCCGGCTGGGTGTATTTCCTGTTCGCCATCTTCGCCGCCATGTCCACCATCTTCTTCTGGTTCTATGTGCCCGAGACGAACGGCAAGAAGGATGCCGACGAGGTCTGGGGCCGCACGTCGCGGATCGACTAGGACGCCCGTGGCGAGCAGTCTCAGCCGTCCGAGGCGGCCTGCGAGGAAATGCAGGAGGCGGCTTGATTAGGGCGGCGATGCTCTGTCCGAGTTTTGTTTTTGTGTCCATTATGTTTTTGTATGCTCTTATCCATTGCTTGTTTTATCACTTTTCACGGGTTACTTTATGGTTAGCGATACTGTTTGGCGCTGGAGTTAATGGTATATTATTTTGGTTTCTCTTTGCAAACTTTCCTATGAAAGCTTTCCTATGCTATTGTTTCGTGTTTTCTGCAACATGCAATGCTTCTCCTTCCCATCCTTTCAAAGGTTACTCCCGGAACAGGCGCGTGTTCTTGACGGCCTGGTCCAGCAGTCCAGCACCCGCCTTGACGCCGTCCACAATCAGGACGCGGTCACCTGCTTCTTGCCCGTACTGCTCCCGCGCCGCCTCGCGGATAATCGCCTCCAGCCCGGCCATGCCCGCACAGCCCATCACCACGCAGCCCACGTCCGAGCTGGTCAGCAGCTGCTTCGTGGCCGCCTTGAGCTTCGCGCGGATCACCTCGGGCGAGATCCCGCCGTGGAAATCGCCAGCCGTCATGCCCGTCGAGTACACACCCGCAAACTTGCGGCTGCCACTGTCGTCGTGCTTTTCAGAGCCAAGGTATGCCGCAGCGCCCTCCGCCAAGTGCTTCTCCCAGAACTTGCCCGTCGTGACAACGCCCCACGTCTTCCAGCGGCCGCCGACAGGGTAGGCCGGCAGGAGGGACAGCGCCGTCAGGATACTAGCCTCGAAGATGCCCGTCACAACGACACCGCTGCCTGCGAGCAGGTCAGTGAGCTTGCCCACCAGCGGGTGCACGCTGAAGCACGCCACCAGGATGGCATCGTAGCTGCGGGCGGCGTGCTCGACGTCAAACTCGGCCAGCACAACGGTCGTGCTCTTTGCGAGGTCCTCGTCGCCGTCAATGCTGGCCGGGCTGTCCTTGGGCGCCGTATATGTGGAAAGTTGGAGTGACTATGATGTTAGTGAGTGTATGATGAAAGGGGTTTCAAATAAAAATGAATGTGAGGTAAACAAATGAGTGAAAGTGAAGACTAGTGGTGTTCCTCATATATCTTTTGTTGTAGTGTTTTTCGTTTTTTATTTCATCCAAATGTCACATAATTTTTTCATTAATTCTTTTTTTTTTAAACAAAACAAAGTAAAAAAATAAATCATGTGAAAATGAAATAAAAACAATGTAAATACCACAAAATAAACAAAGACACCCCAGACAGACGCAGTGTAACTCACCTTTGGCAGATTGATGCTCTTGATGGCCTCCTCGACGCCATGGGTCATGTCCACGGACGAGTTGGGGTTTAGAACCAAGATCCGCACTGTGTCCTTGTGCGACTCCATGTTTGCTGTGCGCGACACCAGGGTCATTGGCCGTATTGCGTATGTACTCTGAATTTTGGTGAAAAATAAGTGATTGTCGAGACAAAATCATGAATGAGCACAATATCTCTATGACTCGACGACTTGATATTTAAATCGCCACGATACAGTGGGCACAGTGGGCTTTGGCTCGGTTTCGCCCGATTGTCGATAAGCGTGGGGCCGCCCGCCGCCTGTAGCCGCTGTTGCGTCTTTTTGCCAGCGCCGACCTCCGGCACTTTGGGATCTGGTAGCAAATGGCAAAGCAGAGCGCTGATTGGTGCGCATAGCTTGACCGTCTTCTACGACGTATTCTGCCGTACTTTTAGTCCCCTTAGGGCCCACAATTTATCACGTGTCTGGGTTAATTCAATTGTGAGCTCAAGCTCCCCGCGCTTTCCTCACAGCTTCATGTAATTCGTCGCGTTCTTGCCCACTTACTCTTTCCTCTTTCAACCTTCAACCTCCGACGACGAACCCGCGCCTTCCTATTTACCGTCGCTCATCACGACAATATTTTTATCATCACCCACATATACGAGCATATTTTATCTCTGTTGCTCTTTCCGTCTTGGTTGCTAGAGCTGCTTCCGTTCTTAACAGGTAAGTGCACACATCTCTCTCCGGCAACGGCCCTCCATTGAGCTCCTATCCATGTCTTCCTCCATCGCATCTGCATCTGCTTCTGCATCTTCTGCACTGCACTCCCATTCCATTCTCCCATTACCCAAACACTACTATTATCTGTCAACTATCATCTCAACTCTTAACCGGACATTCCCATCATTCCCCATTGCCAATCGCATTATCAACATTGCCAACTGCATTTCCAACTACATTGCCACCTTCATCTTCATCTGCAGCTTTCCAACCATACCCCAAACATATTTCAAGATGCCACCCCGCAAGAAGAGAAAAGTTGTCAAGAATCTCCAGGGTGATCTGGCTAACATTGAAAGCGATTTCGGTGGCGTCAACTACTAGGAGCCGAAATCAAACTCGCGACACCGGTTTGGCGTTTCCTACACAGTGCCCAGCTCAACTTCAGCTTCATCCTCAGCCTCGGCCGCACCCTCATCAACACCATCGACGTCGGTCGACCCTACGCCTGAATTAGTGGAAACTGCCAGTGAACTTGATCTCGGACCCGAAACCGAAACTGAATCTGAATTTGAACCTGAACCTGAACGACCAGAACAACCATCCGCCACAAGAAAGATGTCGAGAAACCGCTCGGGCCGCTCAGGCCCCAACCGCGGCAGCCACGTCGGCGAAGAGTACATGGCGTGGCAGAGCATCAAGGAAGACCTGCGCAGTCTGGTCGAAGCGCAAAATGAGGACAATGACAACCTGCGCAAGATTATCGCGCAGGACGAGCTGATGCACGCGCAGTCCCAAAAGAAGAACATGGACGAGGAGGCACAAGAAAAGATCCAGGAGGACCTGTTCCGCAAGGGCGTCAAGTCTGCCGAGGCCGTGCAAAAGTTTGCCCAGCAACAATTGCTGGAGAAGCTCGAGTTTATCCGCGACGTACAGAAATCCAAGGAGAACACAGAGGCGAGCACCGACCGATTCGGCGGGACACCGCAGCGGCAGGCCGCTGCGGCAGCGTCCGCTAGCAACTCGCGGAGTGCCGGACGGACCAGCACGCGGGAGAGCGCACGCGAGCAGCGCGAAAAGGAACGGAGCAGCAACAAGGAATCCGAGCGCGAAAAGGAGCGCGAGAAGGAGAGGGACCTGAAAGAAAAGGAAAGGGAAAAGGAAAAGGAGCGCGAACGGGAGCGCGAAAAGGAAAAGGCGGCTCAAAAGGAAAAGGAGCGCGAGCGCGAGCGGGAAAAGGCGGCCGAGAAGGAACGCGAGAAGGAACGCGAGCTGGAGCGCGAAAAGGAGCGCGAAAAGGACCCGTACGAGTTTGAGGGCCCCGGCGACGAGATGGACATTGAGCCGAGCAGCAGCACGGGCAACGGCCGCAAGGGTGGCAGCGGCAACGGCAACGACCGCAGCGACCGGTCTTCGCATGCCCGCGACAGTGTCCCGCCCTCAGCCAAGGCGGACAGCGTCGAGCCCCAGGGTCCGGGCAGCGCTATGACGTCGGCGGCACAGCGGTCTAGGGTGATGTTTGTCAAGGGCCAGGACGTCGTGTTCAAGCCCAAGCCGGCCAACCTCAACGACTCGGCGGAGTGGTTCCTGGGCAAGGTGCAGCAGGTGCTAGGCGAGGGCAAGTCACGGCGCTACAAGGTCAAGGACGAGGACCCGGACGTCGACCCCGAGCAGCGCCAGGAATACCGCACAAGCGCCAGCAACATGATTCCCCTGCCGCCGCCGGGCCAGGTCCTGACCGAGCTCGAGGCGGGCCGCACGGTCCTCGCCCTGTACCCGGACAGTACGACGTTCTACAAGGCCGAGGTGATGAGCACCGACAGGGACACGGGCAAGGTCAACCTGCGGTTCGAAGGGGAAGAGAACTCGGGCACGCTGCAGGAGGTCGAGCGGCGCTTTGTCGTCGAGTACCGCAACTAGTTCGTGGTGCCCTTGCTACATTGATTTACTTTGTACTTTCATGTTCTTTCGTTTTTGTTTAGGGATTGCAAGGCGCAATGGGATAGGATTATTGGCTTAGGTATGGAGTATAAGTATCAGTTCACGATAGGCCGCAGGAATGGCCATTTGAATACCCAGGAAAGAAAGGGATGTGACAAATCACAAGTTTATTTGTTTTGTACACGAGATTACCAAGTGTAGACACAATGCGGGTGTGCACACAATCTATCGAGATCACGATATGGACCCCATACTCTGTTCGTTTTGTATGATTTGATATGATATCAATGTGACATCTGTTACTTCGTATATTGTGGCTTTTGTCGCCATCAGGGTGCAGTGTCAGTGTAATTCATCTTAGCGAGCAATTTACAGGTCGTTTCGCGAGATCTGTACGCTGTAATTTTGGGTACACCGTAGTTGAGGTCTTGCAATTTGGAGCACATGATGCTCTCCACACAAAAAGGTTGGGAGGTGAGGGAGGAGGCTAGCCTTCCTAGCCTCCCTATTAAGCAGATTAAGCCAGGAACCCCACTCTTTGCCCCTGGGCGCTTGGGGACGCTTGGACGCTTTGGGCTGCCTTTGCCGTGCAGATGGACGACTGGTCAGGGGCAGGAGCGAGGGAAAGAAGGTAGGGAAGGCGGCTGCCACCAACCGGAGCGAGAGTCCACAATCAGTCGACAGGCAATTTAACAAATTCCCCAGAGAAACAGCGAAACGAAACAGCACCGCAGAACCGCAAAACGCAAAACGCAAAACGCAAAACCGCAAAAAGGAGGAAGCTCAAAAAGGGAAAAGGAACAAGCCGAAAGTTCCAAGAACAACAAAAGCAAAAGGAACAGCTCCAATTCCCACGAGGCTGCGAACTCGATCTGCCACACGCCACGACGCGACATTCTCTGATTGCCGATCGCATCCCGGACCCCTTTTTCTTTTTTCGACCTCTCAACTTCCTTTTGCCGCGCGCAAGCTCTCCAGCTCGCCATCTCTGCCATTGTTGCATCTGACAGCTGACGGATTACGATCCTGGGACTGGACTGCCACGACACCGTCCGCAAGCCCGACCTCGTCCCTGTGCAAGCCAAGGCCAAGCCTTGTTTACATCGACATCTCATCGCATCGCGATCAGTCCTCGACACCCCTCTTTCGAACTTAACCTCACCTGTACTCCGTCGACTCCGTCGACCTCCCTCCACAATGGGCGGCCAGTTTTCCAAGATGATGGGCAAGATCTTCGGATCCAAGGAGATGCGGCTGCTGATGCTGGGCCTCGACGCCGCCGGCAAGACCACGATCCTGTACAAGCTCAAGCTGGGCCAGGACGTCACCACCATCCCCACCGTCGGCTTCAACGTTGAGACTGTCACGTATAAGAACGTCAAGTTCAACGTCTGGGACGTTGGCGGACAGGACAAGATCCGGCCCCTGTGGAGACATTACTTTAGCGGTGCGTAGCAGGCAGATGTTCCCCTTCCCATGCAGCGAGGCAGATTGTTGTCATCCCCGCATATGATACTAACTCTTCACCTCCCCCCAGGAACACAAGGTCTCATCTTCGTCGTCGACTCGTCCGACCGGGTACGCATGGAGGAGGCCAAGCAGGAGCTGCACCGCATCATCAACGACCGCGAGATGAAGGACAGCCTGCTGCTCGTCTTTGCCAACAAGCAGGACCTGGAGAACTCGATGAAGCCGCAGGAGGTCACAGAGGCGCTTCAGCTGTCCAAGCTCAAGGACAAGATCTGGTACGTGGTGCCGAGTTGCGCGACCACGGGCGAGGGTCTGCTGGAGGGCCTGGCCTGGCTGTCCAACAATGTCAAGGCACCGCCGGCGCCGGTGAAGAAGTAGGAGCTCGAGGACGGAGTCCGAGAGCGACCGTTGACCGTTGACCGTTACTGTTGGCGGGCTGTTGGCTGTCTACTGTCTGCTGTAGGCCGTCACTGTCTCGCGAGGCTGTGTATGCAGTCTATTGTGTCTATGCAGTGCAGTCTATGGGTCTCGTCTCGTCTACCTCTAACTTCTAATGCTGGTGTATGCTGTCGTTATATCGTTGCCTCGCTTCCCCTCTTCTTCTCTCTATTCCCCTCTCCATCTCCTATCCTCCATATCTCCTTTTTACCCGACCTGTCTTGTCTGTCAGTTTGTTTCCCAGTTCCTTTTGCGCCTGTCTCTTCCTCTTGACTCTTACTGTTTCTTGTTCTTGTTTCTCGTCTTCTTTTTTCTTGTTCATGCCTTTTATGTACTGGGTGTTGCGTCGGGAGATGGATAAAAGGGTATACCCAAGGTGGGAGAGAAGGGGGCTTGGACGAGTCGAAAGACACGCCCAATATCCGTTTGTCTCCCACCGATCTTGCGTTTTCGTTCTCTTCAGTCTACTCCGTGTACTCCGTACCCTTTTCATAGATACCTCGTAATTCGACCTTGTTGCATCTTTTAAAAAAAAATTGAATTTCAGTAAAACTATTCCCAAGAAAGAAGTGAAGCAAATCAAGCAAAAGGGGGTATAATATAAGCAACGCAAAGGAAAGGGGAAACATAACAAGCATGTGATGACACAATGTCCTCAACATGCACATGACAAAAAAATCAACCAACGCCATACAACGCCAACCAGGACTATTCCTTTACCCGTTTGCTGGCCCGGACGAGCGAGTCGTCGGGCAGGCCGCTCCGCTTGGTACCCGGAAGGCTGCTGGTGCGAATGTCGTTGTCGTCCTGGCTGACGCGCCGGTGCGGATACTCGGTCTTGAGGCCCTCGAAGCAGTTGTTGTAGATGGGCTCGCCGCCCGTGAAAAAGGGGTGCTCGAGGGCGGCCTCGGCGGTCAGCCGCTTTTCGGGGTCGTACTCGAGCAGGCCGGCCAGCAGCGAGAAGCCGTTGGCGCCGAGGCTGGCGAGCGAGTTTGGGTTGGCGTTGGCGGTGGCCGAGGGCTGCAGGGGCGCGGACGTCTGGCCCTGGCTGATGGTGCTGTAGTACCACTTTTCGAGGTTGCCGCTGCTCGAAGTGGAGGAGGACGACATGTGATGACTGTGGTGGTGCCCATGATGGCTGTGGTGGCTGGTCATGGGCGGCTGCAGCGTGCTGACCTGCTGGTACTCGGGCATGTTGGCCAGCAGCGGCCACCGCTCCTTGGTGGGCAGGCCCATAATGTCGACAATCTTTTGCATCTGGTTGCGCTGGAAGGGCACCGTCTTCTTGGAGTCCATCTTGGCCTCCTCGCCCTTGAAGATCGGCCGCAGCGACAGCAGCTCGGCAAAGATGCAGCCAATGGCCCACATGTCGATCGCCGGCGTGTAGTGGCGGGATCCCAGCAGCAATTCCGGCGCGCGGTACCATATTGTCACGACCACCTTATCGCCCGAGAACAACGAGTGCAGCGGCTTGTAAAAGAGACGCGCGAGGCCCAAATCGCCAATCTTGACCTGGCCGCCGGACGTGACCATGATGTTGGCGGGCTTGAGGTCGCGGTGCAGCACCCAGTTGGTGTGCAGGTACTGGCTGCCGTTGAGCAGCTGGAACATGATGCTGCGGATCGTCGACGCCGGGATCGGATGCCGCGGCTGCTGCGTATGGTGATGGATGATTTGTAGTAAATCATGCTCGGCGTACTCGAATACCATAAAGATACACTTGTCCTCCAGGATGATCTCGACCAGCCGGATCACGTTAAAGTGCGAGAGCTCGCTGCACAGCGCCATCTCGCGGATCGCCGACTGGCTGATGCCCGTGTACGTGATCTGCTCGCCTTCCTTGTCCGGCTTGAACTTTTTGATGGCAAACTCGCCGGGTAGGCCTTGTCGGCTCACCGCCTTGTACACGCGGCCGTATGTGCCACTACTAATAAAACCGATGACGCGGTACTTGTCCGTCACGCGGACCTTGCTCTGGTAGCCCACATAGCCCACGCTGCGGTCGTTGGGGTCCTCAAACGCCTGCTGCACGCTGCGCTTGATGGCGTGCGCGCGGATTGCCGAGGCGGACGACGGGCCCGACCCCGTCGGCGGGTTTGTGTGGCTCATGGGGGGTGGGGGTGTTGGGATGTGTCAACTTTTGTCGAGATGTCGAGATGCGATGCGATCGAATGGCAATGGAGACGGATGGAAGAGCGTTGAGATCGCCTTCAAAGGCGGCTCTTACGACCTGATACCGGCTGACAGCATTGATCCTGTCGGGGGATGCGCTGTATCGATATCGGACCGGCCGTATCGTAGATCAGCGCAAGTGTGGTCGTGGTCGTGGTCGTGGTCGTGATAAGATGTTGGATGGAAATGGAGTCGGTGATTGTCGAAAGTGGTGGAGTCCGAGTCTGGGGTTTTGACTGGGACCTGCGACCTGGGGCGATTGCGCCGCTTACGTTTTAGCGGGGATTGGCCCTGGCTGCTGGTGCGGTGTGCTGACAAAATAGCGCGGTTGACAGCGGCCGAGTCCGCTACAGGCGGATGTCGAGCACGCCGTAACTGGAATTACAGGCATTACAGGCACACTTCGAGACAGTGTCACAAAGAGAGCCTCGAGAGCTTCCACGAATACCGGTATCATGACATCCAACGAACATATGATCACAGTAAATATGGCCAGGCCACAATAGACATGACACAATGGTACCCTCGCTTGTATGAGACAGATAATTTTATTGCGCGACAGGTCGCCTTTTCATCTCGCATAAACACTTCAAACGCAATGCACAAAGCAGTCAACTAACTACTATCCTCGCCACCCTCACCATCTTTCTTTCTTCTTGTTCTCCCCTATCTCGGACCAAGCTTCTCCAGCACGCGCGCGCCCTGCTCTTCCCACTCGGCCTTGGTCACCCACATCGACTCCTTGTCCGCCATAATGTTGGCCAGCACCGCGCCGCCCAAAAACACCATGTGTCTCCGGCGCGGCGGGTCCTCTATCCGCACCTTGAACTTGCTGAGGCGCTCCGGGTTGCCGCCCAACACGCGCGTCAGCCACAGCTGCTTGAGCTCCTTTTCGAGGCGCGAGGGCAGGCCCGGGTACATGCTGCTGCCGCCCGACAGCACAATGGCCTTGAAGAGCGACGAGCGGACGTCGACGTCGGCGGCCTGGATGGTGTTGAACAAGAACTCGGCCATGCCGGGTTGTTCGCAGTCGACGAGGTGCGGCTGGAAGAGGCACTCGGGCGCCTCGAAGCGCTCGCTGCCGACGCGGATGACGCGGCCGTCGGGCAGGGTGTAGCTCTCGACGAGGACGGTGGTCTCTTCGCTGAGGCGCTTGTCGAGCTCGAGGTCGTAGGACACGTAGCAGAGCTTCTCCTTGATCTGGCGGACCGTCTCGAAATCGGCTGTGCGGTTGAGGGCATAGCCGCGGCGAAGGAGGAGGGCAATCAGGTTCTGGGTCACGTCGCGGCCGGCCACGTCGAGACGCCGCGTCAGGTGGTTGAGCACGACGGACTCGAACACGGGCACAATGTGCGTCACGCCGTCGCCCGAGTCGACGACGACGCCCGACGACAGGCCCTGCGCGTAGAGGGCGAGCACCGCCTGGATCGCCACGTAGACGCCGCCAAAGTTGTACCGGTCAAACATGACCTCGCACATTTGCTCGCGGTTCTTGAGCGGGTTCATCGGCGGTTCGGTGAGCAAGATCTTGCGGCCCGTCGTGTCGATCTGCATCTTCTCGTAAAACGTATAGTCCCACAGGTGCTGCATGTCGTCCCATTTCTTGACGATGCCGTTCTCCATCGGGTAGCTGATCTGCAGCATCGTGCGCGCCGCCGCCGCCTCGTCGCCGCACATAATGTCCTTGATCACCAGGTCATTGTCGCCCTGTTCCTCTGTGCGTAGAATCGGCCGGCCGACAATCGACGGGTACTGGAACTCGGGGAAGTTCTGGGCCGCATAGCCCACCTTGAGGAAGCCCGTGCCGCCGTCAAGGACTGGGAGGGGGGAAGAAAGAGTTAGTAGATGTAGTGTTGGGTGTGGTAGCTGTGAATCGTGGGGGTGGTGCTCGTTGACGATGTCGACAATGTTGAAGATCGAGTCTCGATGAGGGGAAGCTCGGATGCTGTGGTTCACAGCTGGCAGCTCATTGCCGCGCATACGTACCAATCGGTGGAGGGTTCGCCATTGTCGCAGTGGCAGTGGCAGAGGATGTGTCGAGATATGGAGTGTCGAGAGTTCAATTCGCAATTCAATGTCGTGTTGCTTGGAGGAACTGCATGAGACAGACGTCAACCACTGTACGTCTCTCGGATGGCTGGGCTGCTCCCAGATGCTGACGTTGAATTAGCGGGGTCGGGGGCGCAGCTACAGATAAAGCGAGCGGAATGCGCCTGCCTGCCAGGGAGCCACGAAGTGGGTAGGCATGCTGGGCAGGAACGATCTAGTACGAAGTTGCACGTGACGAGTCTCGTGCTACCCCACACCAAAGTAAACATGGAATTAGGGGCAGACAGACGACGGGTGACATTGATGTGAAATATTCTTGAAATTTCTAATGAAAATACTGGAAATAAGATACACTGAATATTGTATGAATTATGAAACAAATGAAATATGACTAAAGATGACGGTATGGATATGTCGAAGGACACCATTCTGCCCTACAATGCGCACTCAACACCCTCACAAACTTACAGGCCCAACCAGGCAAGAGTGGATTCCACAGCTCACTCAACATCCTCTCATCTTGTCTCCTCTCTCTCCTCCCCTACACTCCGTATCTTCCACCGCCCTGCCAGCACTGCGTCATCGCATTCCGGTCCGTGTACGTCGAGTACTGCGTCTGGCCCACCCACACCGTGTTCCACGTGTTGAACGTCTGGTACCGCACCTGGTACTGCGTCTGCGCCGGGCCCTGGTAGTAATAAGTGACTGTGGGCACGTTGCCGTTGCCGTCGCAGACCGTCTGGGCCGGCGGCTGGAATGTTTCCGTGACTGTATAGAACTCGTCCTCGGTGCTCGTCGGCGTCTCGGCCGTAGTTGTCACCGTGACCGTCTCTGTGTACGTCGTCTCCACGACCGTGCTCGTCACGTCTTGGATCTTGAGGAGAGTACGGCGGGCCACAACCGGTGTGGGCGCGGCGATGTCCGCCGTCTGGAGCGCAGGGACATTGTCCACAGCGGCGTTGATGCCCTCGGTCGCATCCGGCTTGTGACCACTGCCGCGGCCACCACCGCCATGGTTGCCGCCGCCGTTGTTCCCGCCTCCGTTTCCGCCGCCCTTGTTGCCTCCATTGTTGCCTCCATTGTTGCCCCCGTTGTTTCCACCACCGTTGTTCCCGCCGTTATTGCCTCCGCCCTTGTTGCCGCCGTTGTTTCCTCCGTTATTCCCTCCATTGTTTCCCCCATTGTTTCCACCACCGTTGTTTCCACCACCCTTATTACCCCCATTGTTTCCTCCATTGTTTCCGCCGTTGTTGCCGCCGTTGTTGCCGCCATTGTTCCCCCCGCCGTTGTTTCCTCCTCCCTTATTGCCTCCGTTGTTCCCTCCGTTATTGCCCCCGTTGTTTCCACCATTGTTTCCGCCGTTGTTACCACCGCCGTTGTTTCCTCCGCCCTTATTGCCTCCGTTGTTTCCGCCGTTGTTGCCTCCATTGTTACCACCACCGTTGTTCCCACCTCCATTGTTTCCGCCGCCTTTGTTACCTCCGTTATTACCACCATTGTTCCCACCATTGTTACCACCGTTATTGCCCCCGTTGTTTCCCCCATTGTTTCCTCCGTTGTTGCCTCCATTATTACCGCCGTTGTTACCGCCCCCATTGTTTCCTCCGCCCTTATTGCCTCCGTTGTTTCCGCCGTTGTTACCACCATTGTTGCCGCCATTGTTGCCGCCATTGTTGCCGCCATTGTTGCCGCCGTTGTTACCACCACCGTTGTTTGGCGGAGTCGATGTGTGCGGTGGCTCCTGGGGGCGGGTGGTTGGGTTGCGGGAAGGTTCTTGCGGGCGAGTTGTGGGATTGGTGTGCGGCGGGTCAGGCTGGCGCGTCGTCGGGTTGGTGTGAGGCGGCTCCTGGGGACGGGTAGTCGGGTTCGAATGCGGCGGTTCTTGGGGACGGGTTGACACCGGAGGGGGGTCAGTATGGCGTGTAGAAGACGGGGGAGGGTCTGTGTGCCTGGTAGAAGACGGGGGAGGATCGGTATGGCGTGTAGACGAGGGAGGAGGGTCTGTGTGCCGAGTAGAAGAAGGCGGGGGATCAGTATGCCGAGTGGAAGAAGGTGGCGGATCTGTATGGCGAGTGGACGAAGGGGGAGGGTCGGTGTGCCTGGTAGAAGACGGAGGGGGGTCCGTATGACGCGTGGAAGATGGAGGAGGGTCAGTGTGACGAGTTGACGACGGGGGAGGATCCGTATGTCTGGTTGACGAGGGAGGCGGATCAGTGTGTCTCGTCGAGGACGGAGGAGGATCAGTATGACGAGTTGAGGACGGAGGAGGATCAGTGTGACGAGTTGACGATGGAGGTGGGTCTGTGTGTCTAGTAGACGACGGGGGAGGGTCTGTATGACGGGTCGACGATGGAGGGGGATCGTTATGCCGGGTCGACGACGGCGGTGGGTCATTGTGCCGGGTCGACGTTGGCGGCGGCGGGTTCTGGTGGCGCGTCGACGACGTCTTGGGCGGGATGGTGTGCGGGCGCGTGGGCGTGCTGCTGGGCCGCGTGTAGACCCAGCTGCCGCTCGTGTACCAGGGCCGGCAGCCGTCGCATCGTGTGGACGTGGGACGCGAGGTGGGCGGCGGCGGCCGGTCCGAGGTGGGCGTGTGCCAGGTGGCGGGCCAATGGCAGTAGGCGTCGACCTCGACGGTGGTCTGGTAGAGGTTTGTCACAGTGCCGGCGGTGATCCAGCGCTGGATGACCGTCTCAATGATTGAGGTTGGACCCGGCAGGTAACTAAAGAACGTCTGCGTGGGGACGGCGCAGTAGGACGTGACCGTGACGGGCCAGCCGACGACCGTCTCCGTCTCAATGACCTCGTTGATGTCAGCTGTTCGGTTAGTGGGCATTTCAAAATAAAAACAAAATCAAGGGGAAATGTGACACTTACTGACGGCGGACGGCGTCACGGTGACGCCAAACGTTTCTGTGGGTGTGGCCGTGACGACCACGACACCCTGGTTGCCGACGGTGACTTGGAACTCGCGCTGAGCAGCAAAGTCAATGTCGGTCGACTGCAGGATGATGGTATACAGGCCAGTCGTCATCTGGTCGTACGTGAGGTCGCTAGACTGTCAGCGGCGATGCAGAACACACCAAATAAGGCGGAGGAGGGACCTACCAAGACGACGTCTGCTGGTTGTCGTCGGGCTGCGACTCGATGTCGTCGCAGGCATACTGGTTGCCACTGGGATCAATCAGAATGGGCGTAACAAAGCCGTCCGCGCAGCCCTCAAAGGCCGAGTGGAAGGTAAAGGGCAGGTTCGAGCTGCCGTCGATCAGGTAGGAACCGCCATCGGTGTAGTCGAGGCCCATGCAGCTGCACTGGGCAGAGATGCTGACGGCAAACAGCAGTGCCGCGAGGGGCAGCGCCAGCAAGAAGCGTGCCATCTTGTCGTTGTGTTGTATCCTAGAATCTTGTGATGTAGAATAACACGCTGGCAGACAGACGACAACAACGGACGAAGGATCAAAGGATCAAGCTTAAGAAAAAACGGACAGAGTCCGGGGACACTTGTCTTGGGACCTCGCCTCTTTATCTTCTTTTCCCGAAATGGCAACACGGCCAGGACCAACACTTGTTGACCACAGTCATGAACTGCAATGGTCACGGACCCTGGTCTCCAGACTTTTTTTCCCTTTCCTCGTTGTTTATTTCTCCAGAGCCAAGACCTGGGACACGACAATGGCCATGGATGCAAATGAAGAGCAATATCGAGATGCCACGCGTAATAGCGCAATGGCGCAAAAAGCGCAAAACTCGCCAGAGACGGACAGACTTTTCCCTTTGCTGTGGGGTGCAGGTTGACGTCGTCGACCATTGCGCCGGACTGTCTACTCAACTTGGGCCGCGTGACTCGCAAGCCGCGTATTGGGGATCGTTCGTCGTTTGTCGTTTCGCGGGATAAAGGAGAAAGAGGGTGGACAATACTCTGGTCGATATCGCCATTATCGTGGGCAATATCGTGGGCAATAACAGCAATAGAGTGACGACGATATGGGACGTGATATAGAGTGCAATATACGGAGTACCCTGCGCGGAGCCAAGACTCTGTTTTTGTGTATTTTTGTGTATTTTTGTGAGTTTCTGGCCGCTTTTGTCTGATTTTGCGTGGTCGTCCCTGTTGGTGCAGCCCGGGAGAGTGTAGACAGAACCTAGATTAGCCTATGGAACCAGGTTCCGGGGCAGACGGACAATAAGGTTAATCGTGGGAGTGGGAAAATGGGATAATGGGAGACGGCAGGATGGGTGTTGGGAGGATAAGATGGCAAGAGAATAAGAGGACGTGAGGAAATAGAACTGGAGGAGAAAAGGAGAAATAAGGGGTGAGGGAATGTAAATAAAGCAGAAGCGAGGGAAAGAACGACATAGAGTGATGTCCAGATCAGGAAGGTGTTGAAATAGAGTTGGATGCATGCTTTCTCTCGACGTTTTTGGGAAGAGCGCAATGCAGCGACGCTACAAAAACGGAAGGAAACAGCACCGGGGACTGCCCACGGTCCTGCGTACATGAACATGCTGCTATTTCCTTATTTTGGATGCTATTTTGGACGACGGGCTGGCGGTGGAGGGCAATATGCAATATACAGCGAGCATACAATATACAGCCGCGTCATGATGGCTGTATTATTTGAAATATCGTCAACCCATCTCTCCATTTTTTCGGGACTTTTGTCTCTTTTGCCTGTTCACAAAAGGCCAAGCCCGGGAAAGGAGGGCAGCCGAGGTAAAAGAGGACAAAAAGGCAGACATCGACGTCAGGAGAGCCGTGCAGACGATATTGCTCGATGCGGGTTCACGCACTTGTCCGCGTCATGGGTTCGTGGGTCGTGATATTGTTGTTGTGGTGGATGTAGACAATGTAGACGATGACGATGAGGTATGGCGTGTGGTTGTTGTTTACAGTGGCAGAGTGGCACTAGTTTACAGGGCTGTTAGGGGAAGTCTGCAGATCTCAGCGTGTTTTGTGCCGGGTGCTCTATTTGGCCAATCACGTGATCGTATCGCCACCCTTTGAGGAAATAAGTGGACCTCGAAGCTCGCCACAGAGCTTGCCGAAGCTCCAGAACCTCAGAACCTCGCGTCTGTCTTCGTCACTTTCTGCCTTTGAGGTCAACACAACCAGACGGCTGGACCGACGACACACGACACACCTGCCGCCGCCATGTCTGTCCTTCTCGAGACCAGCAAGGGCGACATCGTGATCGACCTGCTGGTGGACTATGCGCCAAAGCTGTGCGAAAAGTGAGTTCCCCGACATTGTCCCCAAACTGTCAACATCGTCACTAACTTCTGGAGCTTCCTCAAACTCTGCAAGATCAAGTACTACAACTACGCGCCCGTCCACTCGATCCAAAAGGGCTTCTCTTTCCAGACCGGCGACCCACTCGGTCCTCTTTCCAAACAGTCCGATGGCGGCTCCAGCATCTGGGGCGTCCTGTCGGGCGACCCATCACGACGAACCTTTCCGGCCCTCTTCCACCCCAAACTCAAGCATGTCGAGCGCGGCATCGTCGGCATGGCCACCGTGGCCCACCCCAGCGACCCCGACGTACGGCTCGCGGCATCACAGTTTATCGTCAGCTTGGGCGACGACACGGACTTTCTGGACGGCAAATCGGCCATTTTTGGGCGGGTCGTGGAAGGGTTTGATGTGCTCGAGAGCATCAACGACGCCATTGTCGACGACAACGGGTACCCGCTGGTGGACATCCGCATCAAGCACACGGCCATCCTCGACGACCCGTACCCCGACCCAGACGGACTTGTCGAGCCTCCCTCTTCGCCGCCTCCTTCAAAAGCACAGCTCGACACCGCACGGCTAGGCGAAGAGGACCAGGCTAACATTGACGATCCAGACGCCGACAACGAGGACAGGTTGGCGGCCGCCGAAAAGACACGCCGCGAACGTGAGGCGCGCGCCCAGGCCCTGACGCTCGAGATGATGGGCGACTTGCCCTTTGCCGAAGTCAAGCCGCCCGAAAACGTGCTGTTTGTCTGCAAGCTCAACCCCGTGACGCAAGACGCCGACCTCGAGTTGATTTTCAGCCGGTTCGGCACCATCCTGTCGTGCGAGGTCATTCGGGACCGCAAAACGGGCGACAGTCTGCAGTACGCGTTCATCGAGTTTGAGGAAAAGTCCGCCTGCGAGGCCGCCTACTTTAAAATGCAGGACGTCCTGATCGACGACCGCCGCATCCACATTGATTTCTCGCAGAGCGTTTCTAAACTGAGCGACGCCTGGCGCAACGACACCAACGCCAAGCGCCAGAAGCAGGCGCGTGGGCGTGGCGGCGGTTGGGGCGGTGTGCGCGAGCTGGAAAAGTGGCGCAAGTACCGCAACGAGGACGACGATGACGGCCCGTCGTCGTATGGCATGGTGCACAGCGACGAGGAGATCCGCGACAAGCATGCCCAGGCATACGCCGACAAGGAGGCAGCAGACAAGACGACAGACAATTCTGCGAAACAAGAAGACAACCGACACATTGGCGACCACGGTCGACACTACGACCGCAGAGACGAGCGCAGAGACCGAGATGACAGGCGCGGCCGAGACAGGTACAGCGACAGAGACAGAGAAAGGGGCCGGAACCGTGGCCGGGATGGCGAACGGCACGAACGACGAGACGGCAGCCGCAGCAGACGCGGAGATGACGATCGGCACAGACATGGCCGTGACCGTGATCGAGACCGGGACCGTTACAGAGACGACAAGCCCCGGCCCGACTACCGAAGTCGGAGTCCCAGACGGCCACAAGGACGGGAACGGGAACGAGATAGAGACCGAGACCGAGACCGGGACCGTGACAGGGACCGCGATAGGAACCGCGACAGAGACCGACATCGCTAGGCTGACTTTGGCTTGGAGTTTACAATGTACTACTACCATTTACTTGCAATACGATACCACATACACATACCACATATTCCATGCAGCCCTTTGTCTTGCAGCCTTCTGGGGGGACTTGGTGTCTTGCACGATGCGTCGACAGGGTTCAGGCCCTCGTCTATCCTTTCCAACTAGGGAGATGTGGGCAAGGTTTGTTGGGGTGAAAAGAGGCATGACCGAGACAGAACCAGTGAGAAAGATGGCCCACGCCATGAGATACGAGGGCGGACTGTTTGCAGGCTCGGAAAAAATGGACATGCAAACGAGAGACGAGAGTGGAAAAGTGAAGGACAAACGTTACGAGGGAGAGAAATCGGAATGGCGACGTTTGATGGCCGATGGAGGCGACAAGACGACAAAACGACAGTCGGTCGTGCCACAACTGCTGCAAGAAAAGGGAACTGTAAGAAACACAGAGCACAGAACCGAATATGACCAAAAACGTAAAAGTGACAGATGCAATCCATTGGATGACGGTGGACATCAACCTGGATGTATGGATGCACGTCCAGACGCAGACGCCTGTGCTACAGACCGGTCGGGTGAATCGTTACCAGGGGTTGTCGTTTGTCCCTTGCCCCTTTGCCCTCTGACGAAGCGAAAACCAGAAGACCAAATGATGGAGACGACAGGACAGATACCGTAGGGACTGGGGAAAGGAAAGGGGGATCAGAAACGAAGCGATAACAGGACAAAGACATCATGTAACACATGCCGGGGCGACAGTCTGGAGATCCGAGTGATAGAGTCCGTGGTAAAGTGGAGGGGTTGTCTTGATAGTTTGATTTATTGAAAAGAAAGAACAAAAATACTGGCACTAGATCTCGATGCTGATTCTGCTTCTCTCCTCCATCTCACCCTATTTCCTCCGTTTGCACAGTGGGATATCGGCCACCGACGTTGACATGCAAACGTAATAAGATGGAGAGAAAGAGATAGAATGGAAAGGAAAAGGAAAAGGAAAAGGAAAAGGAAAAGGAAAAGGAAAAGGAAAAGGAAAAGGAAAAGGAAAAGGAAAAGG
>WNYE01000033.1:327668-408698 GCA_021396245.1 Sporothrix humicola
CAAAAGGAAAAGGAAAAGGAAAAGGAAAAGGAAAAGGAAAAGGAAAAGGAAAAGGAAAAGGAAAAGGAAAAGGAAAAGGGGAAAGAGAAAGAGAAACAACATACAAACGTCCCCAAAAAAGACATGTCGCCTGCATCGACAACATCTCATCACGGCATACGCAAGACACCAACGCTCCATATTCTCCGTCAACACATGGACACAAACGCCTGCGTACAAACACAGCGGCATGAACTCACAGTCCCCAACCTCTCTTTTGTCTCTTTTGCCTCTCTTTTCTTCCTCTTGTTGCACAAGTTTAATATGAGCCGTGGAAGACCAACAGCGGGCTGTTCACAAGAGACCAATTCCACAGACAGGAGTCCACAAGCACAAAACGTAGGGGCCCTCTCGCCCCTCTCCGATTCAGGCATGACAACAACCGTTGGCCTGACAGAGGCCAGAGCCAGATAGAGACTGACCAGTCCTCTTCCCAGACCATCCAGCCCTCCAGACAAAAGACAAACCGACACACGCCGGCAAGCTGCATATTTCCATGGACTGATTTTTCGTCGGCCATTAATTTCAAACGCTGCAATCCACTGGTCCATCAATCTCTACTGGTCCACGAGCTCGTCAACTCAAACTGTCTTCTGACTGGACGTCCTGTGCCCTGTCTCCCCTCTCTTCTCGCGTTTGACCAGCCCGACCAGGCAGGCCGACAAATGGCCGGGGTGTTTTGCCTTTATCTCTTTTTTCTTTTTTTTTTTCTTTTTTCTTTCTCTCTCAATTTCTTCTCTCTCTCAATTTCTCCTCTCGTCTCTGCAGTCATTCGACGTCCGTTGCTGTTTGTAGTCCTTTTGTTTGCTGAAAGTGGGGGCGGCTCAAATGTTCTGGAGAATTCTGGAGCGCTTCCAACTTCCTTGTCCACAGCTGATTGTCTGTTGGTTCACCCTGGTCACGATATCGCCTTTAATTGATTTTTTTTTTTATTTCTCCATGGATTTACCGGAATAAAAATGAATTATATGATAAGAAGAGGAAGAGAAGATCGTCTTGTCGTTGAAGATACTCTTCCTCAAAATGCAGCATGTATCACACCCGGTCCTGTCTTTTGGTCCATAAGGCGAAAACAGGCAACACAAGAGACAAGAGATATGGCACAAAAAATACAAAATACAAACCGAACTGGAGGCAAACAGGACAAGGACGTCAAACACGACATCAGCCAAATGGCTGGCTGCGAGAATTGACATTGATTGGCATGAAACGGATTTTACGTGGGGGCCTTGCGGAGGCTTGCCGGACTGTTGACTGCGACACAAACGAACTACAATGCATGAGACGTCTTTTCGTCGTTTGTGTGCACTTACAAACAGAGAACATACGCAACCACAGAAAACACAAACACAGCGGAGAATAAAAACGCCCCATTTTGAATTTTGCATTTTACATTTTGCATTTTGCATTTTGCCACCTCCACTGCAATAAGACACTGATGTTGTCGTACAAGAAATGAAAGAGAACAGAAGCCAAAGACAAGCTACATGGGAAATGGAAGACGTCCAGGCCAAGAGGCAGCCAGGGACAACCATGACCAGGACCAGGTACGTCGTCGTAGACAGGGGGCATCAACGGTAAACAGCGCTGACACGGGAGTTTGTGCCACCCACCGGGAAGAGTTGCCTCCGCATTTTGATTTCGTTCCTGGTCGACAGGTCTACGAGAATGGTGTGTGTATGTCTGTATGTCGTACTTTATTGACTTTCAAAGGGTCCCCCTCATCCCCCTCTTTTCGGCTAGTTTGATCCCTATTTTCCTCTTGTGTCTTGTTGCGTCGACATTTAAATATTTTTCTGTTTGATTCTTTTATTTCTATTTTTCGTATCTTACTATTCCCACCATTATGCCTTGCTTGTTCCACCATTCTCTTCTATGTTGTGTTACGGGGCTGAAGTAAGAGAAAGAACATGAGCTGGCCAGTGCTTGCGTTGGTGCATCCATTTTTAGGAGAGAAGGAGTGCAATTCAAAGAGGACTACGAGATGTCGTCTTTCTGACCGTCTTCGGTCTATCTCCATTATTCTCAACCCTCTCCAGCTAAATATGTAGAAGGAAATAGAAATTATTTTAAATAAAATCAACATCAAATCTTGCTCACTTTCAAGGAATATTGTAGATCATATCAAGACCGGTAGTGAGAGGGGCCCGGTTCTCGTGTAAGTGTTTTAGCGCCTTTTCTGGTCAGACTGCAAACCAACAACCCAACCAACATCCATCCAAACCAACAGGCGACACAAACGAGAAAAAACGACTGGCTCATCTACACGAAACACGTTTGGTCAAGCCCAGAAAGCAAACACTCTCGACGTCGACAATCTGCCAATGAAATACAAGTAGGCTGGTCAACCGTACTATTATGGACACAGCAAACAGCAAACAAGCGATGCCATGTCAGACAACGGGAACTGTCAAAATGATAGATCATGGTTGAGGCGGGTCAGAAATGTGAGTAGTCAAGCAGTCAAGCAGTCAAGCAGTACACCGGTACAATGATAAAGTCATCACTGACGACATAAGCTGGACTACTGAACTACTAGACGTAAAAGGAATAAATCAAACAATAAATGCAGCAGCAACCAACGGTCTATTAATACAACATGGACTCCGTGCTCCGTCGTTTTCTGTAGTTTTCTGCCTCTTGTGCCCCCGCAACGGCGCCTGGCATCACACAAGACTACCCTCAACGTGATGCACTGGTTCACTGATGCACGTAAATGTTCATTTTCGTTTTTCATTCGCCTTGTCCTGGTTCAGACGTGATTCTGTTGCTGCCCCTGGTCCCTGGAGGATCAGGGTGAAAGTAATCATGAGTATTGAGTATGGGGATGAATGCCACGCTGCCACGCTTTATGCATGCCATGGCTATTTATGAATTTGGACAGCCAGTCACCAGCTAATCGTTGTCAACTTTTGACTATCGACTTGCGTTAACCTGCAAATGCAAACACAACCACACCTGCTGCAGGCACAGAACGCCTCCTCCTTTCTCCGAGATGCAGAGCAGAGTGCAGCCTGCAAGACAGAAAATAGAATGCAGAGTGTAGAGTGCGCCTTCGGGGACAAACCAACGGGTCTAAAATTATGTGCTTTCAGGGCGTGTCCCCTTCTTTCGTTTACTTCTGAGTCAACGGAATAAATATTAAATAAGGGAACAAACACAAACAACAAACCGTAGAGTGGACTGCGTTGGGTGAACAACACGGGTGCACAAAGCATCTGCAAAAGCACACGAAAGTGCACTACTGCTGTCTATTTCTCATTTTGACGGCCGTTTTATGACAGGTCAAAAAGCACAAAAGAGTGATGTCGTCTGTTTTCTTTTCGTTTACTCTTTTTCCCGTTTTCTCTTTTTTGTCTTCTTTCTTTCTTCTCCCCTTTCACTTTACCCCCCTCAGTCACTCGTTTCCACCCACTTTCGCTCGTTTTCACTCGTTTTCACTCGTCTCTCCCCTCGCCTCCCGTCTGTCTCTCGTTCTTCTCCAGCACGACGGCTTCTCGGTGGACTGCTCCACTTCTGGTCTCTGGTCTGGTCTGGTCTCTACTGTTGTCTTGTCTCTTGATTTCTGTGTTTATTCCACTGTTTGATTTCTGTCTGTGACCTCGCCTCGTTTTCCCTCGTCCTCGCTCCAGTTCCAGCCCAGTCCAGTCTCCATCTCATTTTCTCCATTTCTTTCCCCATACCGTCACTCGCTTCACAAATTATTTCCTTTATATTTAAGGCTGGCCCTCGTAATCTGATTCGAGCCTCAGTTTACTGCCCTTTCAATATTTCCCTCTATTCTCTCTCTCTCTCTCTCTTCATTTTTCCTTCCCTCTCCCTTCTCCCCTCTTCCTTCACTCGTTTATTTGATTTGAAAGAATCCTCCTGGAAGATTACATACCCCTTGATCCTACTCCCTGATACTCTCATCCTCTTTTGAATATCATACCCTCACCCCTGATATCACTCTCTGATACTATCATCACCGTCAAAATCAAAATCAAAGCCAAGATACCCAAATGCAGCAGCAGCAGTTATAACCATATCACAACCAAGTCACTCGCTTCAAAATCAAATACATCATAGTTTCAACTCTGTTTCCCTTTTGTAACCTCATCGTCTGTGTTTTTGCGTCTTGACACTTCACATTAAGCATTAAATCACCATTGCCACTCGTTTATCTTCATTGTATCGTTCACAACGTCTTCCTCCTCGTCTACTCGGTTAGATTTACATACCTGTATTCTTTTACAACATTTTCGAACTTTTCATCAAAAGGCGAGTCAAACTGTCCCCCTCCCCTGTCAGTATCCTCCGCTAACAGAAGACAGCATGGTCTCGCAGTCATACGGCCACCACGGCGACAAGAGGCACAACCGGACCTTTTCTCCGTACGTCGGAAGCTCCGGATATGCAGAGGCGCGCGTCTATGTGCCGACGCAGGACACGCGCCTGTTGAGCGAGCATCACCACAGTCAACCCCACAATCAAAATCAAAATCAAAACCAAAACCAGAGTCAAGGCGAACGCACTGAAGGCCCCCCGCGGCGGAGGATCGCCGTGGCCTGCGGCCGTTGCCGGCAGCGCAAGATCCGGTGCAGCGGTGACACGGGCCAGAACATTCCGTGCTCCAACTGCAAGAATGCGGGCGTGACGCAGTGTCTGTTTCTGCGGGTGTCGTCGCGCGAGACGCCCATCAAGAGCGACATCAACCTGGGCAGTCTCTCTTTGAACTTGGGGGGCGGCAGCGGCAGCAGCCTGCGCAACGAGTTCAACTACAACCCGGTCATTGCGCGTGCCCTGGCCACCCGGGCGACGGTGCCGCCGCCGCCGAGTTATGGCCCCAACGGAAACGAGTTCAGTGCCAACGACTCGCTCAGGTCCAGCCTTTACCCCTACGCCAACAAGTCGTACTTTTCGGGCATGACGCCCTTTGGCGCCGGCTACGGCGAAGACTGTGTGGACTACACCATCCCAACGTGCAGCCCGTACGCTGTCGGCAACGAGGCTCCCGGAAACCTGGTGACGTGCCAGCCGTGGGATGCCCGCTCCAAGCACTCGCACACAATTGTGTCGGACACCACAGACACGCCATCGCCTACGATGCCTCCGCCGCCCTTAACGACGGCTCCCCTGACGATCCCTCCACCTGTCCCCCCAAAATCGTCTGATAGCAGCGTCAATGTCAACGTCAACGTCAGCACGCCCGGACCTAGTCCAATCCACACGACTGCCCCCAACAACGACAGCACCGGCAGTCTGTCCAGCTCGACGCCGACCAGCGGAACAACCAATCTTGTCTATCGGCTTGCTACGGCTGTCGACGCAGACGACTACCGCCACGCCATGTCACCCATCAGCTCGAGCATGGCGCGGACGTCCATTGAGGGCATGGACCGGCTTGTGGGCGAGCCTCAGTCCCAGACCCTTGGCCGGACTTTGGTTGGCCCGTCTCTCAAGTCTACGGCCGAGTACATTGCCCGCAGTGCTGCTCCCAGTCCGGCACCGCACTCTCATTCTCATGGCCATTCCGGAGTGCATTCCCATTCGCACTCCCATCATTCTGGTCACTCGCACTCTCTTCAACACTCTCACTCCCTGACGTCGCACGCCAGCCCCTACGCCGCCCACATCAGCACCGACCGCGTTTCGTCGCTCAACACGTCGCTTGGCTACTCCACCCGCAGCAGCCCCATCGACCACCATGACCATCACGATCACCATGATCACCACGACCACCACTCGCCGTACACCACTGGCAATACAACTATCACCGACGGCGGCCTCTTTAGCGACCAGGACCGTAACGTCGGCCTCCAAGGAAGTGGCGGCGGCCCGTCCTCGGCCGCGTCGTATCTCGACAGCTACACCTACGAGCCCGGCCCGCCAAAGACGAGTGCCACCTCTGTTCCCTCGTCCCTAGGCCTCGCCATGACCCGCCAAAAGAGCAAGAAAAGAACGGCCTCGTCGGAGAGCCTTGGGCAGAAGACGTCGACAACAAGCTCCAGTGTTGGCACGGGCACAGTTGTGCCAGCTACCACAATGCACCGCGTCTACAACCCGACGGACGGCCCGGCACCGCCGGCCGCCCTGAGCCGTCCGTCGTCGCCGCCACTCTACACCACACAATCCCACCACGATGCACGCAGCGAGGCTCTCTGCAGCGGCAGTGGCAGCCATGGCCACAGCCTGCAGCATGTCCCGCACTCGTCCAACTACCGTGTGTAGACTTTTGTTCCTCGTTTATTTTCTTTTCATATTTTGTTTGTCTTTGCCCTCATACCATCATGTACTCCAGAAGATGTTCTTCTTGGCTATTTTATGTGTCTCGTTTAATTCATAATTTTTGGTGTTTTTCTGATTTTTCTTTGGATTTATTGGAGTTTTTCGCATTTTGTTTCGGGTTTCTATTGTTGTTGTTTTTTTTTTTTTTTCATTTTTCTTTTCAATTTTGTTATGTTTACCATTTCTTTTTCTCATCATGTAATATTTCTTTTGTTCTGCAGCCTCCTGTCAGAATCCCTTCCAAAGTTGAAGGGAGTGACGAGGTCATTCTAAAATTAAACCTAAAATCAAAATCAAATCGAAATCAATATATATATAAATAAAAACTCTTAAAAAGCAAAAGAAAAGGATCGCGATAATGTGAAGAATTTAAAAACAAACATCCGCAGAACCTCCGTCTAGACCGCCTTGTTAGTGCTGCCCCTGAGCCCACTTACAGCCACTGCAGCCCACTGACATGGCCGTTTTCAGCAGTAGCTGCTGGCCAATGGTTGGAGCTTGTGGCGGCTTACTCCGCTAACACTGCTCAACTGTCGCTCAATTGCACCGAGCTTGCATCCACTATTACGCTATTACGCTGCACCCCGCTCTTGCACTTTCACATTCTTGCTTTCTGCCCACCGCTTCTCCCTGACCTCCCCTCACGGCCAATCGCACCTGCCAATTGTAGCTATACGAATCATAGACTTGCTCCTTCTCTCCTTCCTTTTCTCTCCTTTCTTTTCTCTCCTTTCTTACTGTCCCTTCCTCCTTCCCCCTTGATCTTGCAAAATCCCATCTCGACCTCCTTTTTCTGCTTCACTTTCGATCTTCCGCCCATATACCCCTTCGCTCCTCCCTACCTTTCCTCGACCACACCACACCACACCCTCCATCATGCAGATTCCGCTTCTCAGACTCCAGTGCGGAGTCAACTCTTACGACTGGGGCAAAAAGGGCAGCACCTCCGTCGCCGCACAATACGCCTCGGCCACACCCGCCGACGGCTTCTCCATCCAGGAGGACAAGCCCTATGCCGAGCTGTGGATGGGCACCCACCCGTCCAACCCGTCCAAGGATGTCGAGACCGGCCGCAACCTCTTGGATCTGGTGCAGGACAACCAGGCCTTGCTGGGGACCAAGATTGCAGAAAAGTACAGCCAGAAGCTGCCTTTCCTCTTCAAGGTCCTGTCCGTCAACAAAGCCCTGTCGATCCAGGCGCATCCCAACAAGAAGCTCGCCGAGCAGCTGCACGCCCGCGACCCCAAGAACTACCCCGACGACAACCACAAGCCCGAAATGGCCATTGCCATTACGCCGTTTGAGGGCCTGTGCGGATTCCGCCCGCTCGCCGAGATTGCCCATTTTTTGAAGACCGTGCCGGCCCTGCGCAGCCTGGTCGGCGAGGACGTCGCCTCTGCGTTTGAGCAGACAACGTCTGGTCACGAGACGGACGACAGCCCCGAGGCCGCACAAAAGAACAAGGAGGTCTTGAGGAACCTGTTTTCCGCGCTCATGTCCGCGCCCGACACCGCCCTCGCCTCGGCCACCACTGCCCTCCTCAAAGAAGTCGACAGCCCGAATGCCGCCGAAGAGTTTGCCGCCGGCGGCGTCGAGTCCTCGTCGGGCGCCACACTGGCTAAGCTGATCCAGCGGCTGTACGGCCAGTTCGGCGTCGATTATGGGTTGTTCAACCTTTTCTTCCTCAACTACGTCACCCTCTCTCCCGGCGAAGCCCTGTTCCTCTGCGCCGACGACATCCACGCGTATATCTCGGGCGATATTATCGAGTGCATGGCCGCCTCCGACAATGTCGTCCGCGCCGGCTTCACGCCCAAGTTCAAGGACGTGTCGACGCTCACGTCCATGCTCACCTACAACTACGCCCCCATCGACGAGCAGAAAATGAACCCTGTCGACTACCCCTACGCCACCCTCAACCGCCCCGCCTACAGTTCCGGCTCCGAGTCGACGCTCTACGACCCGCCCATCGAGGAGTTCAGCGTCGTCCGCACCGCCCTCAAGAGCAACGGCAGCAAGGCCACGCTCGACCCTCTGGAAGGCCCCAGCATTGTCATCTGCACCGGCGGCCGGGGCACCATCTCCGTCGGCCCCAAGGTCGAGCAGGTCGAGGAGGGCTACGTCTACTTTGTCGGCGCGACCGCCGAGGCCGTCCTCGAGGCCAAGCGCCTGAACGACGGCGAGGAGTTTACCACGTTCCTGGCGTTCTGCGAGATTGACGATGGTGAGGGTGGTGCTGGAAACGGTGAAGAGGCTGCCAACGGCGGTGCCAATGGTGCTTAGACAGTTCCAGAAGATGCTGTTTTTCGTGTTGTTTTAACGTCGTTTAGCCCGTCTTTTGGTCTTTTGTAGCCTCTTCCAGACGCTCTCTATTTAATACCTTTCTACTTGGCTTATGAGCCAAAGAATAAAAGTGATTCCCTCTCTAGATTTTAAATAAAAGTTTTTGTTTTCTCGAATCTCATCTGGTCATTTCTCATTTCTGTCCTGTCCGTTGTTTGCATTACAGTGACTTTTAGCGCTCTATATGGAATGATGTCATTGGCTGTTCACCCCACCAAGGCCCCATTTCGGGCCAATGAGCACCGCTGCCGTTCGAAGATTTGACCTTCAGTTTGAATCGAGCTACGAGATTCAGTCCTCAAGCCGACGACAACAGACGCCCATTCCATGGACAGCAATGCGCCCGACACAGCGCCCCCGCCAAAACCCATGACAAGCTGGCCAGCCGTGCAGCGATTCTGCCGCCAATGCCTGCAGGCCGAGCCGGCGCCTGATTTTCCCGGGCCCGAGCTCTTGAGACAGGACGACGTCCAGGAATATCTCTACACACAGCTCTTTGCGCCGAGCAGCACAAATGGCGAGCCTCCATTACCGCCGGCGTATGCACTGAGAGTGCTCAAGCCGCTGGTCGGCAAGATTGAAGAGAGTATCGACGACTGGGATAAATATGTATGTCCAGGCTACGAACAAAAAGGACGAGAGACAATATGAAAATATGACAGCTGACAATGCAGGGCGTGTCTGACAATCTGGTGGAAAGTCTGGCCAATTCCCGCGCCGGCGGATCCCAGGCTGCCACGGCACTGGCCGATGCCGTGAAAAAGAGCAAAGTTGTCTACTACGTTTCAGCGTTGGAGGAGGAGGGCCAGACAGATCAGACAGACACCGAGGACAAGACGATCACCCTCCTCGAAAACCGGGCCACAATCGCTGCAGCTGGCACGACCGGCATCCGCACCTGGGAAGCTGCCCTGCATCTCGGCGCATATCTCTGCGAAAACGAAAACCGCGACGTCGTCCAGGGGAAGCGCGTGCTCGAGCTCGGTGCAGGCACAGGCTATGTCGCCATATTGTGCGCAAAGCATCTTGGGGCCGCTTCGTGCGTGGCGACAGATGGGTCGCCCGAAGTGGTCGAGGGATTGCTGGCCAACTTGGCCTTGAATGGGCCGAAGGCGGGCACTGTCGTTTCCAAAGAGCTGCCCTGGGGACCGACACCACCGGAAGACTGGATGGAAGACGACTTTGACACCATCCTCGGTGCAGACATTACCTTTGACGCGCGCGACATGCCCGATCTGCTGGCAACGATTCAATGGTGTCTGTCGGGGGGAGATGCAAGCAGTACAAGGGCAAAGACTGTCATCATTGCCGCGACGGAGAGGAACAAGAAAACTTTCGAGACCTTCACACAGCTCGCTGCCGAGGCGTTTGATGTCGACAACGTCGCGTTTCCCGTGCCACCAAGAGCAGACCAGGCTGGGCCGTTCTACAGCGACGCGGTGCCAATCCACATCTGCCGGTTGGTTGCGCGTGGTTGATGGATAGTGGGGCGAAGAACGAAGTAAATAAACTTATGTAATCTTGAATTGAAAATCTTCGTCTCGCAATCACGTGCACTCTCATTGGCGCTAGTCTGTCTGTCGTATTCTTAGGGCTACGGTCAGCTTTACCCCTAGGTGCCTAGAGGTGGGGCCTCTGCGAACCACACCGCACCGGAAATTCTCAACACCGAGAACCAACGAGAGGCCGCAAAAAAGGTGGGGGCTGTGAAAAATAGGTGCGCAGAAAAAAAACCTAGCGGCGGGTCCCTCTCTCTCTCAGAGCAGCAGTACCCTAGGCAAGGGCAAGTAGTGCACGCAAAACAAAAATAGTGTGGAAAGTTTTCTCTCTGACCTTTTCCTTCCGCTCTTTTCTGCCTCCCCTCTCTTTCTGGTCTTTTTTCTCTGGTTTCCTCTTCATACAACATCACCACCAGCCAGTATCGACAAATATCCAACATGGCGGACGCAGACACCCCCGTTACCCTGCGGACACGCAAGTTCATCCGCAACCCTCTCCTGGGCCGCAAGCAGATGGTCGTGTAAGTTTGTGAAGGTGGAGGAAGGAGGAAGGTGCAAATTGAGGCCGAAGATGGACATCGAGATGGCGACAATCGAGATGGACGACAGATGGACGACGACAACCACGATCGACAAACGAACATCGCCAACGACAACTGCCGACGAATGCGAGCGATCATTTCTTGCCAACTCTTTTCCCATCGATGGACGAACATTCGACTTGATCGCAAATCTTGGAAGAAAACGATGACAGCCGCATCGATCTGGACGTTGGACACAACCCGAGATGAGGCTCGGCAACGAGACCCTCGACGGAGTATGGAGAGCGAACCGTTGATGCGGCTAGCAATGTCATTTTCTTGATCGTATGCGACCAGACAAGAAACCGGATGAAATGGAACACACGAATGTCAGCAGCATTCAACGACACAAGCGAGACGACCTCACATCTGTTCATCTGTCCACCGCAACCATCATCGACACATCGACGGCCTCAATGGAACATCTTCAAAATACACAGCAGGACCACGACTAACAACTCCCAGTGACATCCTGCACCCCGGCCGTGCCAACATTGCCAAGGAGGAGCTCCGCGAGAAGGTCGCTTCCCTCTACAAGGCCTCCAAGGACCAGGTCAATGTCTTTGGTCTGCGGACGCAGTTCGGTGGCGGCAAGACCACCGGCTTCGCCCTGGTCTACGACTCGCCCGAGGCCATGAAGAAGTTCGAGCCCCACTACCGCCTGGTCCGTGTCGGCTTCGCCACCAAGATCGAGAAGGCCGGCAGACAACAACGTAAGCCAGCCCGAGTATTCATATTGTCATTACTCCTGTCGTTCATCCACTAACCCCCCTCCAGGCAAGCAGCGCAAGAACCGCCAGAAGACGCTCCGCGGCACTGCAAAGGTCAAGGGTGCCAAGGCCAAGAAGGAGAAATAGATGTAACGCGGTTGAGCTCACGCTTGGCCACGCTTGCTTGCTTTTTCTTCTTTTTACCTTTCACCTTTCACGCATTTCCATTTTCACTTTCACAACAACTCTGGGATGGAAGGGTTTTTTGGGCGTACTGTTTTCAAATTCAACTGCAAAATGCAAAATGCTTGATGTTTGCGTGTGCCTATTAATTTCCGCGCAATGCTGAACTAAGGGCATCATGGAAAAAAAAGGAGGGGAATTGCGGGCTGTTGAAAAAAACGAACAAAAATGAAAATATCATTTCTACAGGAATAAAAACAAAAACACCGGAAAGCCAATCCATCTCTGTCTCTGTGTCCAGTGAGAGTGAACAATGGATATCATTAAAGCACGAGTTCTAACAAGATTATGGCAAAACTAATATACAGGTGTCGACGACGATACGGACCAGCCGTTTGCAAGATGTCGAGATATGTTCTCACAACAGCCCAACCGCAACCACCGAAACCACCAGACAGATCGCCGACATCGACCACCTTTCAAAGATCTTCTCGCCACCTGACGTGCTCGCATCCAGAATGGGCTCGTGCCAGCCGCAGTGTGTGTATGTGCCCATGGTGACGCACGAGTAGTATGTCGTCTGCCGGAACTTGATGTCGAGCTGTTTTGTCGGCTCAGCACCGGGTGCCTGTGTTATCGACGCGGCTGGTGGCTGTTCTTGTGGTTGATATTGTGGCTGTCCTTTCGCCTCTCCTGCTACTGCTGGCTGTGCCGTCTGAACAGAAAACTGGTTCCGTGTTGTCTGTACAAAGCTGGCCGCAGTTGTCGTCGCCGACGATGCAGGCGGCGTATTGTTTTCAGAGTGCAGACAGGACATGGCCGGTGATGCATTTGTGAGGGGCAGATACTGGGATGCAATGAATGCCAGCGGCGCCAAGGCGTTTGTGAATCTCATAATGATAGCTGAGAGTATGAAAAATTGGTGGTGGTCGACGTAATTTGACTGTATGAATGAAGGAGATGTACCGAGAAGAACATGTGAGAGTACAAGAGGCAGGTGCATTTCCCATCTGCATCGCGACTTCCGGATGCTTCGTTCTCTATATATGGACTGCCGTTTGCACCTTCCCTGTAGAAAACCGCGTTCAGACCACCATCTCTCTCCTTCCTCCCACCATCTTTCTACCTCTTTCCTTTCAACATCTCCGATCGAGCACAGTCCCTCCTTCTCTTCTGTCAACTGACCGCTTGAGGGACGGTGTGGTGCAAGCCAGAAATGCAGAAAACAGGATTGGAAATGGATGCTGTGAAATGTGATAAGACACAGAGTATTGGTTTGTCGGTCTTTTCCGCAGATAACTCTACGCATTTTTCTTCCTGCGACCTGAATTCTATTGGGAGAAAGACGACCAGATGTCTGTTCATGCCCGCAAGTCGGGCGGGCAATTCTTGGCCAATTGTTGTGGCTGCAGCACGCTGATGCAAAACGCAGTGTCAGGGTCCCACTAGCATCCACTAACATCCACTCACAGCGACTGCCTGCAGCACCACGAAACAGCCAAACCAGCAAGAAGCAGATGTGACAGTCAATAAATCACATCCACGCGATATGCTCATTCTTGTAATATTTCCTTCAAGGTTTTAAATGATCATCCAGATCATAAACTATGAACTTGCTATTAGACTCCGAAAATGATATGCATCTTCTTTCATTCAAGCACAGCCAACCGATGCTACAAAACTTCATTGAATGTCAAATGCAAATGATATTGTTCCAAAACGCCTATGAATGCCAATCTATAAATGCCCCTATTATAATTATGTTTCCTTATACATGGTATATTTTGAGTGCAGTGACTCAGACACCCTTCTGGACAATGCGCGGCTCCATCAGCTCCGCCAAGACAAGGCTGCGGTGTCCATTGTCTTCTTCTTGTCCCTCTTCTCCTTCCTCTCCTTCCTCATCCTCCATATCGGGCCCATCAAAGCGTCCATACACACGCTCGCCCGTCTCCTCATCGTACTGCTTCTCGGGCTTGCCGTCCAGATCGCGGTCGCGGCGTGCCAGGACCACACGGATCGTTTTGCCGTCGTCGTCCACACCGACAATTCTGGCGGTGACGTCGGTGACCTGTGGCTGCCAGCCTGTCTTTTCGGAGAGCACCCAGTTCTTCCACGTAATGATTGCGCCTTCTGTGGCGTCGTTGATACTGAGGGGAGGGAGGGAGACGATGTCGGCTGGAAGGGGCGGGAGATCCTGTACTTCAGCAGCCAGAGTCTCTTCAGACGTCTCTACCTGGCCGCGGCCGCCTTCCTCTTCTTCTTCCTCTTCGTCCTCCTCGCTGTCGCTAGAGTCAGACCCAGAGTCTGAGTCATAGGCGAAATCCTCGTCCGACTCGCTGTCACTGTCGCTGTCGCTGTCACTGTCCGAGTCGTCCGAGGAGGACGTGTCGCTCTCCGGCAGCGGCACTTCCTCTGGCTTGGCCTCTGCCTCTGGCGCAGCACGTTTCTTGGGCCGCGGCAGGTCAGCCGCCGCCCCGGACGTGTCCAGCCTCCGCTTCGTGCCTGTCTTGGCCTTCTCGTTTTCTGGTTTGCCCTTTAAGAAAGCGGCCGCCTTCTTCGGGTCGTGCCACTGTTGGACAAAGGGGAACGGCGGGTTTTCGTAGGCAGCATTGTCGTAGCTGCACTCGACGGCCGTGTAGTTGATGCGCGAGGCCCAGTGGTCGGGGTGGCCTTCCGGCGGCGGGCTGGGTCGGGAGGGTGTAGGTTCTTTTGCGACGGGCTCTTTTGGCGTCCCTGCGACCATCTGCGCCTTTGACTTCCCCTTCAAGCCCAGCGCAGAGGCAATCAGCCGCCGGCCGGCACTCATGTCCAGACGCAGGCGGCGGCCAAGAGGCGCGGGGGATTCAGTCATAGAAGTATCCGCGGCGTTTGCCTTTGCCTCCTCTGCCTCCTCTTCGTTGTCCTCCCCCATCATGGCGTTGATCCTCTCTTCGGCACCTTGCTTGGCACGCTCGAGAGCCCGCTTAGCCCGCCGCCGTGCATTGCGTTTCTGTGTCCGCGACTTGCCTTGGTGGGGTGCGACGGGTGCTTTGCTTGAGATTTCGAGGGGTTTGTCGTTGTCGCTGTCGTCACTTTCGTCTTCGTCGCTGTCTTCCTCATTGTCGTCGTCGTCCTCGCTCTCGCTGTCTGAACCTTGATCGTCGAAATCCTCGTCCTCTTCACTGCTGTCGTCCTCGTCGACTGCCGTGTCTTTTGAGAAATGCACTCGTCTGGGCACGGCAGCATCCTCACGCAGATTCTGCAGCTCGTCTTCATCCAGATCCATATCCATGTCCTCGTCGTCAACCTCGCTGTCGTCTTCCTCCTCTCCCTCCGATCCGTAGGTAATGTATTTTATCACCGAATCCTCCGTCCCTTTGTTGGCCCCGTATTCTTCGTCATCGTCGTCTTCCACGTCGTCGTCGTCTAGAATGCCACTCCCGATCGGCCGCGGACATCTTCTGGGGGCAATCTCGACGGCTGGCCGCCGTGGTCTCTTGAGGAGTGGCCGCCCAAACGGCACGCCATCAAACAAGCGTCGGCCGTCGGCAGAGATCTGGTGGCGCCCGCCAATGCGGCGTATTTGGAGGTCGGCCGACGAGAGGGGCCTTATGAAAAGCTGGTCGTCTTTCTCCAAAAGGCCGGCCACCGGCTGGTAGTGCAGACACTCAAAGGGGCCCGTGGGAGAGCCCAGCTCGACCACGTAGTCGTCCAGGCCCCATTCTGTGCTCTCGAGGGGTATTGTGTCGTTGATTTGTTCGAGCAGCTTGGCCACTGTGGTGTCGTTGCTTGTTTTGAGGGGGAAGACGATGCGCGTGTCGGGCAGGCCATTACGCTGGATAAGGAGCCGCAGCCGTAATAGTCGGTCGCTCATTGTGTGTGTCGGAAAGAGGGAGCCGCTCGAGAATCAATACTGAAACGAACGAGATCGAAGGTCAAAAGGAATGTAAGTCGTAGTCGCAGTCGCGGTCAGGCAGGAAAGCGATTTGGTCGTGTTCGCGACTGCCAATTAACGAGAGAAAATTAAAGTGGGGCCATATGGCAGCCTTGTCTGATGAGGCCAGCGACTAAACACACAGCATGTGCGTCTTGTTGCATCCCTCCATGTCATGCATGCATCTCGAAAGGGAAGCAGGATATCGTTATGAGAAACCTTAATTCGTCAAATTGATTATATTTACATTCTATGCCTCATTTACGCCTCAACTATGCTTCATCTACAGAGTATGCTGTCATGTTATAATAACGCGCCCGAGTCGAGCAGATGGCCCATTTTTTGGATCTAAAAGGGAGCGAGTTAGCAAAAGAAAAGGAAAGACGAAAAAAGAAAAGACTGAGAGGGTATTGTCTCACCTTCGTACTGAGATAGCCGTCGACTTCCCGGCTGCGGAAACCGCCCTCGCCGCGCCACGACAGCGGCACCATCGGCACGCGCTCCTTCACAATAACCTCGCGGTTGGGGCCCTCGACAGCGCGGATCTTGTCGGGGTTGTTGGTCAGCAGGCGGATGGCCGGCTGGCCCAGGTCGGCCAGCATGGCGGTGGCCAGGCCATAGCTGCGAGCATCGGCCGGGTGGCGCAGCAACAGGTTCGCCTCGACGGTGTCCGAGCCCAGGTCCTGCAGGTTGTACGCCTTGAGCTTCTCGCCCAGACCGATGCCGCGGCCTTCCTGCCGCAGATAAATAATAATGCCGCCGGACTTGTTGGACGGCAGGGCCATGAGGCGCGCGGCCTCGTCGAGCTGCTCGCCGCAGTCGCAGCGGGCCGACCAGACGGTCTCGCCGGTGTAGCACTCGCTGTGGACGCGAACGAGGGGCGCCTGTGCAGGCTGCTGTGCTTCGTGGGGAAGGCTGTCCATCCCCGACTCGGTTCTGCCCGGGAAAAGAACACCCGTGTAGGCGCCCCGTGTCATGCGGTCGCGCTCGGTCTCGCCCGGCCGCGGCGCGTCCAGGCTCTTGCTGCGGATGTGCTCGCCAAACACAATGGCCAGGTGCTCCTTGTTGTCGACGTTGTTCGTATACAAATGCAAAAACATCTGTGTGCCGTTGACCGTGGGAATGCGCGCGCGCACAATGCACTCGACGTGGGGCAGGGTCTCGAGCAGGCGCGGGCGCTTGGTGCCGCAGCCTCCGCCGGAGTCGAGGCTGCTGTCCACTGGAACGCCGCGGGGTTCAGACGACTGTGACTGTGGTGGTGCTGAACTGGATCCTGCCTGCGATCCTGCGTCCCTTTGTAATCCTGCACTTACTTCTCCGTCTCCGCTCCTGGAGACGGGCGTTCCCGGTGCAGGGGGGGTAAAGGCAGGCGAGACCAGCGCGGGGAGCGACGGTTCTGCGAGGTGGGAGAGAGAAAGGGGAAGTGTGGGAGGCTTTGCCGAGGACGAGGCGTCGGGTGTGGCTGTCTGTGTTTGTGTTTCTGTTGTTGTCTGGGCCGTTTGTGTTGTTTGTGACTCGGATTGTGCGTCGAGAGAAAGTTCGTTGACTTGGTCGTTGCTCGCATCCGCATTCGCATCGGCGGCGGCCGTCCGCGGCGAGTAAAACGACGGCAGCGTGGCCTGCGCCTGCCATTGGCCCTCGCCGTGCTGAGCAGGCATTGTGGAGTGGTGGTGATGTGTGGTCGGTGTGTTGTGTCGTTGAAGAGAAACTGGAGGTGAAAGAGACGAAGAAAGTGGAAGTGGTAGGCTCAATGAAGATGCCGAGGAAGGAGGGGGGCGACTAGATTGCGCCTACTCGATTGACGATTGCGACTGCTGAATTGGGTGACTGCCTGTTAAAAGAGAAGGAAAGAGCAAAGACAGAAAGAAACAATCAATTCAATTGGAACGAATCAGAGGAACAAAACATGAGTCTGGAGTCTTGATCATGAGCATGAACCTTGCATGATGCTGCTTTGTTGCAAAGCGGGACTGTACTCGTGAGCCGTCTGGCCGTTCCAACATCTTCTAGAAGCGGATTTTGCACCAGGTGCCGACGGCTCGCAGTGGTTCGACTCACAAAAATTGCGCCAACAGGCCTCTTGCAGCGGACGGCCACCCCAGTCCCGATGAGCCGAGGGCTTACTTAAGCCGTGATGTCACTAGTGCCCCCCAAAGAGTGCACTGTATCACGTGTAATTCGTCCGTTCGGCGGGCGTAGGCGGACATTTGGCGGGGAGTTGGGGGAACTGGGAAGCGATTGGCAGCAAATTGGCAGACATTAGGCGGGGTTCTGCAGGCATTCGGGGAACCTTCGGAAGTGTGACACCAGTGGAAGAGACGACGTGCAATTAGCAATGCTTGGTAAAGAGAGGCGGCGATACCCGAAGAGTACATAATCCAGTGAGTAAGATGCAAGTGGGATGCGATAATACGAGATGCACAGCACAAACTGCGAATATGTTCAATTCTCGGATTCCAAACAAATTTTCGGGTTTGTATGCATGTTTCATAAAACTTGACTTAAATTGTACCATGTTTTGTATGAGAATGCACATGTTGAGGCACTAAAAGAGTCGTGATGTTTTCATTGAAAATATGAATGAAAAAAGATCCAAATTTTCTTGAATGAAGCAAAACAAAAATAAATAAAAATAAAATGACAAAAACATACATGAAAACAATTCTATGAAAATGCACTGAATCATGGAAACATTGTAAAATACATCACATGACAATCAACAGCTAGTATTATCTGAGTCAGTTGTTCATAACGTCGTCATCTTCATCTTTCATCTTGGGTACCATCTCCCCTCCCCTCCAAAATGCCTTCGCTTGGGTATGAGTTCCTCCGCCTCCCCCGCCCGCCCACTCGGAGGCGGAGTGAAGAGAGAGAGAGAGAGAGACTGGTGAAGACGGCTTCGCCGTCTCCTTTCACATCGCCTGCGGCGCACTAACATGGCCTGCGGCCATGAGGACGGCTTCGCCGTCTTCTCACATCGCCTTTGACGATCCTCTCTCCGCCATCCACATACTGAACTCTTCAATCCCCATCAGACTGCTCAAAAAAATGCGACTAAAGTCGTCAATGTCCTCGGCCCTCGCCTCGGCCAGCAGCTCGTCAAAGTTGCCGACGCGTGCCAAAAAGAAGCGGTTCTGCGCCCAGGCGCGACTGAACTCGTCTGGCGACGACGAGTTCCACAACGACGCCGAGATGGTCCAGTAGCGGTTGAGGTAGCGGCGCTCGTTGCAGGTGCGGGAGGGCGTGCCCACCACAATGCAGTAGAGGTGCATAAAATAGAGCGAGATGAGGAATGTGCGGCGGGCCGACTCCATCAGGATCCAGGAGGACCAGAACCCCTCCGAGTTAGAGGACAAAAGAGAGTTGTCGGCATCCTGGCCGTCCTTGAGCGAGTCAAAGGTGATAAACGACAGCAGCCGGCGAGCCGCCCGTTGGAGGAGGGGTTGCGTATTCTCGACGGTGGCGCGCGCGTTAATGTCCGAGTCGAAGATGCCGATAATGTTGTACAGCAGCAGCGCCTGGGTCTTGGCCACGCAATCGAGCGGCGTTGTCGGTTCGGGCGCGTCCAGCAGGTCGTGCAGGCGGCGGTCGATGGTCCTGAGTATAAGGGGCGAATTGACAGCGTTTTTCGAGAGTGACAAGGCACAACTCGACAGGGCGTCCTCCATACTCCGGGGCATGCTGTCGCGGTACAGCAGCGGGTGGCTCCAGGGCAGGCGGTTCTCGTGGACAAAGAGGCGCGGTGCGTCGCGGATAATGTCCATGGCGTGGCCAAGGTGTGACTTGACGATGCGGGCGACAAAGTTCCAGTTGGCGGCGGCGAGGGGGGCTGACAGATGGAGGGGCTGTGTGTTGATGAGGGTGTCGATGGGGGTGTCGACGGGGGCGGTGATAAAGTTTTGTGCGTAGTCATCCAAGTCGAACGGCGACACAGGAACTGTTGGCACTGTCGCTGTCGACACTCCATCCAACACGAGATCGCACGGCTGCACTGGAAGGAAGGCGTAGCCGTCTGTCCCTGTCGACTTGTTCTGTCCTTGGCCAGTTTTGTCATCCCCACTCCGCCTCACCGGATACAGACACTCCACGCCCCTTCGCCGGCAGCGCACACACGCCGGCAGGGTGTTGTCGCAGCGGCGCTTGGCCTTGGTGCATGCGAGGCACGAGCGGCGGCGCGACGGCGGGCAGGCGCGTTCGAGGGAGGAGAGGGACATCGTGATGAGGGGGTGTCAAGACGAAGTTGAGATGAGGTCGAGAGGTCGAGACGCACCTCAAGGGCAGTCTGTGTTTTCCATTCTGGCTCTGGCTCTGACTCGCAGGGACTGTGCGAGATGGAGTCGGGGAGCACGAGGTCGTGGTGGGTGTTGGTTGGCGGCGGCTGTTGTCCTGTTGGCACTGTCGACCGTCGACTGTTGACTGCCGCCTGGCGTGGTTTGTCATGAAGTCGTGTTTTGCGCTTTGTCTGGTTGATGCTGGCGGAGTTCCGCCCGCTAGTGGAGGGCGCGCTGGACCCAAAACACGCTGATTGGCCGAATTTAGTGGACCAGGTACAGTCAACGATCGTAGCTGGCGGAAGTCCACCAGTGCAGGGAAGATGGTCAAACAAAGTGAAGAAGGATGACAAAAAAGGGGAGTTTGGTCAAAATATTGTAGAGAAAATAGACAAGCCAAAGTATTGCAAGAATGGATATAAATATGGCTGTTCGTTGATGTTTTGACGGGTTGTTGTCGCCGCTGCTCATCACTCTTGCCAAGCATCTCGACTTACACGGATAGCGCCAATAGCACTTGGCCACTTACAGCACACTCACTGCACTCAACAAGGTGTGCGCATCACCAGCTCGGCTCTTACTCACTACATTTACCACAAAACACACAAAGCACAAAACGCACAAAACGATTTTCAAGACTATTCGAGGGAAAAAAGGATGTCCTCACCGCCCCACACTGTTTTTGTCGCCGGCGTCACCGGCTGCCAGGGCGGCGCCGTGGCGCACCACGCGTTGAGCAAGGGCTGGACCGTCCACGGCCTGGCCCGCAACCCTGAGAGCTCTGCAGCTCAGGCACTAAAGGCCAAAGGGGTGCACCTGTTCCCAGGCGGTTACGACGATACTGCCGTTTTGAAAGAAGCCATCCACGGCTGCACTGCAGTCTTTATCGCGCCGGTCCCGCAGTTCCACGACCTCACCGCCGAGGAGCGCTGGACCAAGTCGATTTTGACCATTGCCAAGGCCGCCGGGGTGCAGACAGCCGTCGTGTCGACAGGCCTGGGTGCAGAAGATCCCACACAGCTGTCAGGCTACAATCCAGCGTCCATCTTTGCCCAGTTTATGCTCTCGAAGCAGCGCGTCGAGGATGCCACCACATCATCTGGCATCAAAAACTGGACCGTCCTGCGGCCCGGCTTCTTCATGGCCAACTTTCTGGTGCCCAAGGTCAGCATGTACCCCGGCTTCCGCGAGACCGGCGTTTGGACCACGGCGCTGCAGGCCACGTCGCGGCTGCCTTTGGTCGACGACCTGGACATTGGGGCGTTTGCTGTGGCGGCCATTGAAAATCCTCAAAAGTTCCACGCCAAAAAGGTGGAGGTAGCCTCCGACGTCCGCACGCCCGCCGAGATTATGCAGGTTCTCTCCAAGGCGACGGGACAGACACTGACCGCAGAGTTCCTGGAAGGTCAGGCCTTGGAGGACGCCAAGGCCGCCAACCCGCTCATCGACGGCTACTTTGCCATGCGCCACATGATCCGCCTGATCGACATGGAGCAGGTCAAGACGTACGGCGTCGCCATGGGATCGTTTGACCAGTATGTGCAGCGCCGCATCGACGATGCAAAGGCGACGTTTGCTGGGTTGGAAGGATAAAGGGATGGAGGGATGAAGAGATGGGACGGACCTAGGATAGACGAGCCAAAATGAAATATCCAACAACAGACAAAAGTAGTAACAGAACCTGTGTGCCGCTGCCAACCGCGCTTCTGTCGCCAACGAAGCGCAGCGCCTCATCGGCCCCGTAGCCTATTCGGCCCCTCACCGCATTGGCTCGCATGGAAACTGGGTGGATTGGGCCCTGGTCCGTCTTGTTGTAGGCCGCGGTTCGCAAACGAGCCCACATCCGACCAACAAAGCCTACCTCCGCAGCGGCATCCTCTCCCATACCATGTGGAGGGCCCGCCTTATCGAATCGCCAACGCACTTGCCCACGGACCGGCGATACAGTGACGTCGACTTCGACCAAGACCTCGACAACGATGGGTTTTTGCGAATCCACGGCCGCAACATTCCCGCCAAGCTCCCATTTGTTCCTGTCGCCGACCAAGCTGGAGGTGGACACGGCCGCGTGTCCCATGTCGTGGCCAAGGTTGGTGCAAAGTCCGGCCTGTCGTTTGGGCTCACGAACGAGATTGAGGCGGTCCGGCGCATGCCGCTGCAAGCCGAGACCAAGACCGCGACCGGAGGGACGGGCCCGTCATGACGTTCCACTTGATCGTCGTTGGAATGGACGGCAAGTCCTTTTCGGGCGCCGGCAACTCTGGGTCTGCGGTCTTCGACACCACGGGCCGTGTCGTGGGAATGCCCGACTCGGGACTTGGCTCTCTCGAGACCGTTCGCTACATGTCAGGCCAGGACACGGTCACACAGGTGCCGGTTCTCGACCTCACATTTGTGACCCCAATCCAGTGGGTCTTGGAGGACATCCGGAGCTTCACGGGTCTGGAGCCGGAGATCATATGAGGGAGGAAGAGTGCATTTGTTAGCAATGGAGAGACAAAAGAAAGAAGGGCGACGAAACTAGAGAACATGAGAATTAGACGAAAGCAGCGAAGCAAAATAAAATTCAATTTTCGACGAAAAGACAACAGAAAGAGTAAAATAGTAAGAGAGTAAAATAGGAACTCCGAGATGCAACGCCGCCCAAACCCAAACCAAATACCAAAAACGCCGAATGTGAATATGTACTCTCTTCCCACCGCCGGCTTCACTACTGACCTGACTGATGACTGATGGCCGATCACGGCCAGATGGTCGTGACAAACGAGTCTACGTACGGGTAGTCGGCAGCCATGCCCATGATGACGCTGTACTCGTCGCGCAGCAGGTCCGACCCCTCGTTGGCATAGGCCGCGTACCGGCTGAGCTCGTGCCGCCGCAGCGCCACGTTCCACGGGAAGCTCGAAAAGGCCACGCCCATGAACGCACTTGCCTTGAACATGACCATGAAATCCACCAAGCCCTGCTGGTCAAAGGTCATGGCCTCGAGGCGGCGGAGGTCGGGGCTTTGAAGGAGGTCTTGTTTCGTGACGACGTTGACAGAGCGTGTCAGTTTGCGGCCGAGGTACTGTGCAAACATCTGAACGACCGTGCGGTTGCCCGAGGCCACGTACACCGTGCTGAGCCCCGTGCGCTCAATGTTGCGCAGCTGCTCCTCGAACTGGTCGTGCATGCGCGAGAAGCGCCACTGGTCGGGCGGCCAGGCCCAGATGGCGTCGGACTCGAGGCGCAGGTGTGCGCCATAGTAGGCGCCGCGGTTGATGGCGACGCCCGGGTCGATGGGCAGCTCGAAGCGCGTGCGCAGCTCGTACAGGACCTTGGCGGCCAGCTCGCGCGTGTCGTTGCGGAACGACAGGATCTTGCCAAACTCGTGCACGAAGGCGTCGCCGTCGTCGCGCACCGGGTACTCGAGGAACGACTGCTCCATCTGGATGTGCACCGGCCGGCTCTGGTCCAGCTGTATGTTTTGTTTCTGCAGCCAACCGTCGAAATTCTGACGCCACTCACGTGGGTGCTCAAGGCCCGTGTCAGGATGGTTCGGCTCGAATTGGTCGCCGCGCAGCGGCAATGGCTGGCCCTGGCGCTGGCTGTAATTGGGCACCTCCTCGACGCGGTCGTAGATTGTCAGCTGGGGGCAGCCGGCGGTCAGGTCCCTTTTGAAGGTTGCGCGTTCGAGAAGATATTCGAGGGGCATCTCGGTGGTCGTCTCAATGTCCTTGAGGTCGTCCTTGTTGCGTAGGGCAATGGACGGCACGACGACCGCGCCGCCGCCGTGGATGGCATAGCGGATGCACTTGAGCATCTGGTTGCGCAGCATGCCGATGCCGCCGTGCTGGCCCTCGCACGTAAAGACGAGGCCGGGCCGAAAAGGCGTCCGCGAGCATACTTCGCGGATTGGGGCGTAGTCGATGGGGGCCGGGAACTCGACGGCTATGGCCTGCTGGACAAAGGCATCCTTGCTGAGCGGATTGAGCGGCGAAGTGGGCAGGACGGAGCCGGTGAGGACGAGGAGGACGGCGTCGCGGAAGCCAAAGAGGCGGAAGGTCCAGGCGAAGAAGAAGGCACAGGTCAGGGGAAGAATGATCGCCAGACGTTCCCGGACATCCTTGGCGACCATTGTGGGGGTTGAGAATTAAGGTGAGTGATAAGCGTGACAAGAAAAGCCAAGTGAGCCAAGTGAGCCAAGTGAGCCAAGCGGCGGCCGAGAGAAGACAAGATAAGTCAAGAAAAGCCAAGGCAAGACAAGGGAAGAAAGAGAGGAAAAGAACGGATAGGATGGAGGCCAAGAGAGCTTGGCCAGCAGCTTGGCGGGTGGGAGAAGTGAAGAAAGTCAAGAAAAATATGAAAATGAGAGGACAACAAGGGAAGAAACAAAGAAAAGAAGACTGCCCAGAGCCGATGATTTGCAAAACGTGCCAGACGATGGAAGAAAGGGGAGGGGAAAGAATAGAAGAGAAGGGAGAAGGATAAAACGAGAGACAGAAAGAGTATGAAGAAGAGAAAGAGAGAGAGAAAGTGACAAAAACGACCGGGATGCAAGTCAATTGCTACTCCATGATGTGTTGACGGTTGAAAAGAACAACATTAGACGAGGAGGAAAAAAAAAAGGACAAGAAACGAACCAGAAACAAATGGGAAAAGAAGGAAAAGGGAAAACGCCGACATGGGAATGCGAAAAAAGGGGTACATTCCACGGAGAATAGAAAACAAAACAGGCAAGAGGCAAGAGCGATGGTACGCTCGACGCTCGCGGGAAAGAGCGATGCAGAACGTAGATGCAAACAAGCAGGTGCAACCGTGAGATGGAGCTCGTGGAGGTCTTGCTGGATGTGGAGTGCGGGCATGATTGTGCGCGATTGGATTGGTGGGCGCCTGCCATCAGAGAGAGACGGCAAAGAGACGGCGTTTCAGGGGCGTTTCAACTGCTCTGGACGCAACGCTCGCGCCCTAGCGCACAGCGGTAGTCCCCTAGCGCAATTCAACTGATAGTGAGACGGTCGGCCATTTAAGCTTAGCACAGGGCTGTTACGGGCCCTGTCACAGGCGGCACAAACACAAACACGTTTTAGCCGGCAGTCAACGAGTTTGACAAATTTTGTTCATTTTTATTTCTACCTCCTGCTCCTTCCTCCTTCCACCTCCGGCGGACCTTTCAAACTCAAAACATTCCGATTACACTCCGTCTTCACACTCGAATCATTTCAATTACGACTCCGACGTCTCTCCATTGCACCGACACGCCGCTTCACGCCCCTCTTCGACGCGTCTCCCGACGATGACGCCGACGACTGCCGCGCCTGCGTCTGGCCAAGCACGCGTGGCGCCAGCGACACAGCCTTACCGTCGGCGTCAACAGTGAACAAGAACTCATCGAGCGCGACGCCGCCATAGACCAGCTGCGACACAACCTCCCAGGCGACGCACTTGGCCGAGAACGGGCCCGGGTCCAGCGGCGCCGGCAGCACCTGGAACGTGGCGCGCCAGCCGGTCGTCTTGTCGCCGGAGGACGACTTGCCAGCCAGGCCGCTCGGGTACAGGTTCATGACGACCTTTGCGTCGCCGGATGCGCCCTCGAGCTGGCCCAGCAGCCCAAGTACATCGAGGCCGCCGTACGTCCACGCGGTCACGCTGAGGCCGGGCTGGCTGCTGTCGGCGACAACACTCAAAGTTGAATTTGTCGCCTCGTCCGCGTACTCACCGGCATAGTTGGCGGTGGCCTCGGCGAGCGCGGCGGCGCGAATCTGCGGGACCCACGTGTTGGCCACAATGTCAGACACAATACGCACGGCGTTGGTGGTGTCGGTGCCGGCGGCCATCACATTGAACCCGAGGCCGAGCTCGGGCAGCAAAGCGACCATGGACGAGTACAGCCCCAGGTCGCCGGCCTTGGTGTACATCCAGCTGACAGGCGCCCCCGGGCTGTCGGGCGTCCGCAGAATCTCCCACGGCGCGCCGACGGCCTCGTCCGGGTTGGCCAGGAATGCGTGCGGCTTCATCCAGCGGCGCGTCAGGACGGGGGCCAGCTGGGCCGACGTGAGCATGGCCGTGCCGACCTTACGCATGTCGTCGAGCGTGCTGTAGAAGCCGCCGGCAGGCGACTCGTCGAGCGCGTCGGCATTCCACCAGCTGAACGTGGTGTTGAAGGGAATGTTGCCGTTTGCAGTCACGTCTTCGGGCGGCACGGTGTAGTATGTGCCCGTGAGGTTGAGTGCCTGTACGAGGTGCTTGTCAAAGAGCTCGGGCATGGTTGAACCGGTCATGTTTTCGAGGGCGTACGCCAGGATCTGGAAGGCGGCGTTGGAGTAGACGGGCGATGTGTAGGACGAAAAAACGGGCCGCTGTTGGGGGAAGTCCTCGAAAAAGGCGGTGCGGTTGCAGGGGATCATGAGCCGGTTGTCGCCGCACGTGGAGTGGTTGAAGCCGCCGTCATTGGGCACGCTTGCCATGTTTAGCAGCGACTGCAGCCCGGCATTGAAGGCTGCGTCGCGGGCAATGCCAGACAGCTGGCTGGCCAGAGACCCGACCGTCACGGACGACCAGTCAACCTTGTCCACCGAGTCGGCAACATCACCGTCGGCAGCTGCCAGTGCAGCAAGCTCCGGCACATAGTCGGTAATGGGATCGTTCCACGAGCGGTCGCCGGCGGCGACAAGAAATACATAGACAGTCCACAGCTTGGATACGCTGCCGAGACGGGCGACGGTGTCCGCCGCAATATTGGTGACGCCCACAGTGTGCGTGTCAACAAGGCCGGGCGGGTTGTAGGTGAAGGTGAACAGTGGGTCGCTCGATCCTGACGCCACCGAGTACACCTGGACGGCAAGAGAGGTCGTGTTGGATTCGTAGGTGCCATACGGAATGAGGCCGTTGGATGCAGCCAGGAGCTGCAGCTCGGTGCTGTTGATGGCGTCCTTGACGTACTGGCTGCCCACTGTTGCCAGTAGTGATGGGGCTGGCAGGCCGGCGTTGATGACGGGGCATGGCGTGGTGTTGACTGCTGCTTGGACAGAGGCTGCCAGTGCAGCCAGGCCTAAGGCGGCAAGTGAGGGCATTGTAGGAGTTGAACAGAAAGCAGACAAAATGATTAAGGTAAGAGATTGTGCAACAAACAAATGAAAAAAATAGAAGGCAGAAAAGGACAGTCTGAACGGATGATGATTATCTGAAGTTACTTTGGCATGAGATGGAACAGGAGAGCCAGTCTCTTTTATGTCAAGATCGTGGAGGCTCCTAGTTTATGCCATGCGTGACCAGGAAGAGCCTCGTCATATTCTTCTTTCCTGACAGACAGTAGTCAAGGATCGGCCATACGCCACTCCGTTTCTTACATCATGAGCAACTTCAGCTTCAAGCTTGCTGCTACATGATGTCAAATGTCAACACAACACACAGCCCTGTCGTTGACTCCTTTTTTAGTAAATAAGTACGGAGTATGGAGTGGAACTTTGATTTTGAGCGGGAAATTCCGCCCCACAACGCGAGCTGGCCAACGGCAGTGTGTGTCTGTTCGAAGGAAGGCCTTGTCTGCAAGGCTGCAGTGAATCTAAGATTAAAATAAGAAATGGAGAAAGAGAAGGGCAGGGTCAACAAAAACCTAGGAACGAGAAAAGACTCTTCAAAGTAGCTTGGACAGGCGATCGCACTCTTTTGACGGCATCGATATCCATGACAGTACCACGTTGTCAGCACTTTGACAGTAATACCACGAAATCCTTGGAAAAGGATTCAGGTCGACACAAGTTCCAGGCTTGAGCTGTGGCTTGGCTGTGTATTACTGTTCAGTTTGGGGGCCGATCTTTTGTCTTTTTTGGGCATTTTGGGGAGATCGATGCTCCACAATGCGAGCTGGCCAATAATATTACACGGATGGCGGGCTTGTACGGCAGTGCCCCGCTACTGCCCGCCAAACAGCCCTGTCGTCCCAAGTCAGAGTCCCTGAGTGTCAGAACGTGGGATCGTCTTGTTGCGTGGCTTGATTGCCGCGTTCGCTCAGTCGACTCGTTAATGCTGCCGCCTGGCGCGCCGGCCAAAGCTTAATTGCTTAATTTGCACGCAACCCGCTCGTGTTCCGGCCGCGAGACATGACAAGAGGGGGAGAAGAGCCACGAGTACGAGACAGACTACAGAGAGGGGAAGAAGACAAAGTCACATAGAGTGTGAAGACACGCTAACGACAACGACTACAGTGCCCGCTTGTGCATACCTTACACTATGGCGCCCCAAGATACAGTAGCGGCAGAAACAACAACAACACCAACAACAGCGCCAACGGCAGGAACGGAAACGGCAGGTGCCAACGTGAAGGCCAAAGGCAGCAGACGACTCGGCGGGCGGAAGGACCGGACAGGCTGCATTACCTGCAAGTGAGTCCACCCTACTACTCCTAATGATGGTACCCTTGCGAGCATTGGTCGATGCTAATAGAACAGGATCCGCCGGGTCAAGTGTGATGAGGACAAGCCGGCATGCAAGCGATGCACGTCGACGGGGCGAAAGTGTGACGGGTATGCACCTGCCGCGGCGGTGGTGTCTCGCCAGAAGGGGCAGGCACAGCAGGTGCAGGAGGTAGGGCAGGCGCAGAGGACACAAAAGGTCGCTCTACAGCCCCTGAATGGGGCGAGGGCAAGTAACAATACCCCCCTTTGCATACGCCCACGCCAGTTCGTCGGGGACGGCTTGTCTGTTGCCAACCAACAGGAGCACCTTGCGTTCCAGTTCTTTGCACAGACGGGCGCGCTGTCTCTGGCCGGATGCAACGATGTCGACTTTTGGACGCGCATGGTGCCGCAGTGTGCACAGGCGGACGCCGCCATCTACCACGCATCTGTGGCCGTGGGGGCTCTGCTGATGCGCCACTCGACCAAGTCGACGACTTCGACTTCGACTTCAGCCTGCCTGACCACACTCGCCATTGAGCGGCAGAACCGCGCCATCCAAAGCACCGTCCGCGGCATGGTGTCGCCGATCCGACGGCCCGCCGATGCAGACGCCACGACGTTTATCTTGCTGTTCTGCATCGAGGCCCTGCAAGGCCGCGAGGTCGAGGCGCTGCAGCTCTTCCAGCACGGCATCCAGGCCTTGGCGCAGCAGGAGACACAACAGTCGAAGCAGTCGACAAGATCCTCGAGAAACACCGCCCTTGCGGCCCAGCTCGACCGCATCCGCCTGCAGTGCGGCATGTTCAACGCCGGCAGCGCCACGTCATCGTCACCGGCGCGCACCGAGGCGCTGACCAAACTGCTGGCCAGCCCGCCCGCAACACCGTTTGCCTCGCTCGAGGCGGCGCGCGACGAAATGTCGGACCTGATTACGGCCGTGCAGGTGATTGTCGCCGCGAGGTGGATTGACATGGATGGAGATACTGACCGGGAAGCATCTCGTGCGCGCAACGCCGTCCAGACTCGGGCCCTTGAAGCCGCCCTGAATGGCTGGCGCGTCCGCTTCTCTGACCACATTGCCTCGTCACACCACACGGGCATGGACACCGTCATGGCGTCGCTGCTTCGCCTCCGCTACCTGGTCGCGCGCATCTGGATGGCCGACGCCCCTGGCCAGAGCGAACTTGCGTATGACAACTATGAAGAGGTCTTTGCGGATATTGCAGACGAGGCGGACCGCTGTTTGGGCGGAGGGAGACTGGGGTCTGTCCCCTTCACGTTCGAAATGGGCCTCATCCCGCCACTGTACTGGGCCCTGCTGAAATGTCGCCGTCCGCAGCTGCGCCGGCGGCTGTTAGCGCTGCTCCGGGAGGCGCCTGCACAGGAGGGCCTGTGGAGCAGGGACGTTTCTGTCCAGGTGGCCGAGCGGGTTATTGCTTTTGAGGAGGGTGTGTCGGGGGAGCTATCTCAACACTCGCTTCCCTATCAAGGAGGCCTTGACCTTCTGCCTGCAGAGTCCCAGCGCATCAAGATCGTCCGCATCAACTTACGAACGACGCTCGACGACGGCAGACAGGGCGATCATGTCGAGTGCTTCGGGATGCCATTCGGGATGGAAGGCGGGCTGCGTCCAGTCCTGCAGTTTTTTGCCGTCGCAGAGTGACGTGCGTCAGGTGGAACAGGGAATGATCATGAGACAGCGCACTTCCTTGAAAGTACGAAATAAACGCACTCGACTACAACAGACAAACCCCGAATGCTCCGAAGACGCGACGGCCGAGCCCACCGCATCCGCATCCACTCCGTTATTTCCCTCGTCGAAATATCTGGGGTCGACACAGATTCTCCAGAACTTTAAGGAGAAATAACCCCAAACTGCCCGTCCTCGCCGGTGAAAACTCCCGGGCGTGTCTGCCGTCAGAAGGCGGATTCCGGAATCAGATCGGAATCGGTGGCGGAATCAACTGCCAAGTGGGGCCTTTGGGGCGCCCTGTCCTTTTGGCCGCCCGCGTGGTAGCCCGCCTGGGGCGCTAGCAGACAGGCGTTCCACTGACAGCTGCCTCTTCTTCAAGACGACTGCTATTTAGGGCCAGCCAGTGCCGCACCTCAATGCCGGTGGCCCAGCACACCAAAACAAGAAACAAGAGCTTGGAGTCTTAGACTATGCGGGGAGGCGCAGAGAGAAAACAAGGGGAAAAGACGCCCATTGTGTGGGGTGGGATTCCGGCTGAGATGGAGGTTGATGGAGGGTCGATGGACGCTGGACGCTGGAATTTGCGGGGACGGCACGCTAGCCACAGTGCAGCTCGCTCATTTTCAGTGGATGTGGTTGGCTGCAGGCTGTGGGTTGACCAAAAGAGCGACTCGTATTCGACGGCGAGACGGCGGGCTCGCAGACAGCTGCAACGTCTAGTGTTGGCAAAAGAGAGCAAAATAGTACTCAACGCACCAACAAGCACCAATTGCTCGTCATTCGTCATTCGTCGCTCGCCCTCGTCCTTTCGTGTCGTCTTTTGTCTTTTCGTCTCCATCAATTGCAGGGCTGACCTAGTAGCGGCTTCCTTCCTATCCGCACGCGGGACTTGCAGTCGGCAACAGCTCGCATAGGGTGCTGTCTCCATCTGCTCTGCTTAAAAGCCAGCGACCATCCTCGCTAATTGACCGCCTTCAGTACCTGCAGTGGACGACATTTACACTCGCACTAGGAACGACGTCACGACACACGACAGACGACACAAGACATACAACACACAACACAAGCGTTCCTGTCACACACCCATACCCCTTCCTTTGTCACACACCGCACCCTCTTTATCCTACCATGACCCTGGTCCAGCACCTGCTGTCGCCGTATGGCGCCGGCCTGTTGGTGGCGGCCGTCGTCGCATACTATTTGGTGCCTTACTTCTTCACATACAGCGACCTGCGGCGTCTGCCCGGCCCCTTTGCGGCGCGGTTCTCGGACCTGTGGCTGCTGTCGACGGCCCGCCGCGGCCGGCGCTACGAGATTGTCGACGAGGTGCACAAGAAGCTCGGCCCGGTTGTGCGCATTGCGCCGAACCACGTCAGCGTCAACGACGACGAGGCGATCCAGGTGATCTACGGCCACGGCAACGGCTACCTCAAGTCGTCGTTCTACGACGCCTTTGTCAGCATCCGCCGCGGCCTGTTCAACACGCGCGACCGTGCCGAGCACACGCGCAAGCGCAAGGTGGTGTCGCACACGTTCTCGGCCAAGTCGGTGCTGCAGTTTGAGCCGTACATCCACGAGAACCTGACACTGTTTGTCAAGCAGTGGGACGGCCTCATCAAGAAGGCCAACCGTAGCGACAAGACGGCGCATCTGGACTGTCTGACCTGGTTCAATTTTCTGGCGTTCGACATGATTGGCGACCTGGCTTTCGGTGCGCCCTTTGGCATGCTCGAGGCCGGTGCCGACGTCGCCGAGATCCGCTCCAGCCCCGACCAGCCGCCCGTCTACGCGCCTGCGATCGAAATTCTCAACCGCCGCGGCGAGGTGTCGGCCACGCTCGGCTGCCTGCCCGAGCTCAAGCCCTACGCCAAGTACCTGCCCGATCCCTTTTTCACGCAGGGTCTTGCTGCCGTCGAGAACCTAGCCGGCATTGCCGTCGCCCGTGTCAAGGCCCGTCTCGACAACCCGCCGTCCGTCGACCGCAAGGATTTGCTGGAGCACCTGATGAGCGGCAAGGACGGCCACGGCAACCTACTGGGCCGCGAAGAGCTGACGGCCGAGGCGCTGACTCAGCTGATTGCCGGCAGCGACACGACCTCCAACTCATCCTGTGCCCTGCTGTATCACGTCGTGCGCACGCCTGGTGTCTTGGCAAAGCTGCAGGCCGAGATTGACGCCGCCGTGCCCGAGGGCATCGACGTGCCGACCTACGACATGGTCAAGGATCTGCCGTACCTCCAGGCTGTCTTGAACGAGACCCTGCGCCACCACTCGACGTCCGGCATCGGCCTGCCCCGCCAGATCCCCTACGACGGCGCCGGTCTGCACCTCAACGGCTACTACTTCCCGCCCGGCACTGTTTTGTCTGTCCCCACGTACTCGGTCCACCACTCTAAGACCATCTGGGGCCCCGACGCCGACGAGTTCCGCCCGGAGCGCTGGGAGTCCGCCACGCCGCGCCAGAAGAACGCCTTTATTCCGTTCAGCTATGGTCCGCGCTCGTGTGTCGGCCGCAACGTCGCCGAGATGGAGATGAAGCTGATCATTGCCACCTGGGTGCGCCGCTACAAGGTCGAGCTCCTCCAGGACCACATGGACACGCGCGAGGGCTTCCTGCGCAAGCCCCTCGACCTGTTTATCAGCATTGCCCGGAGGTAGGCGAATGGGGGGATTTGACGTGGAGAGAGATAAAGTGACGAGGAGACGTGGAAGGAAGAGGTGACGAAAGACAATCTTGGACTTACAAATTGATGATTCATGGTATCCAACATGTACAATTATGAAAAATCGCATTTCTATTGTATCTTTATTTCCTAGGTTCCTTTGGATCTACATTAACAGCATTTAAAACCATTCAAAGCATTCAAAATCAAACAAAATAAACTGATGAAAGCACCCCCTAACCTCCTAACAGCAGGAAGGAACCTTGATTGGCGTGGACTTGACCACCCCCTCGGGCTTCACATCCTCCACCAGACCCGCTGCCTTGAGCAGTCGTCTCTCCGCCATGGTAGCCGCCGTGTCAAAGGCGTTCTGCGTGCTCGTAATCGACGCCAGGTTCTTACCCACAATATCAAAGGCCGTGCCGTGCGCCGGCGTCGCAACAGGAATCGGCAGCCCGCCCTGCACGGTGACGCCGCCCTCAAACGACAGCAGCTTCATGGCAATCTGGCCCTGGTCGTGGTACATGGTGACGATGCCGTCAAACAGCTTGCTCTTCAAGAAGATGGTGTCACAGGGGAACGGGCCCTGCACGTCGATGCCCTTCTTCTGGGCCAGCGCCACGGCCGGCCGGATGGCGTCGATCTCTTGCCGTCCAAACGACCCGTTCTCGCCGTTGTGAGGGTTCAGCGCGCAGACGCCTAGCCGCGGCGACGCAATGCCCGACTCCCACCGCAGACGGTGGAGCAGCTCGATCGCCTCGAGGCAGGACTGCGTCGTGATGCGCGCCGCCACTTCCTCGAGGCCAATGTGGCTCGTGACACGGCCCGTCCACAGCGGGCCGGCAATGTTGATCTCGCTCGTGCGCCCCGTGAAGTCCAGCTGCTTGGCAAACCACCGCAGCTCGTCCTCCTCGGTCATGCCGGCCAGTTTCAGAGAGCTCTTGTTGAGCGGGCCAAACACAATGCCGTCCACCTCGCCCGACTGCACGAGGGCCAGTGCCCGCTTCAGCTGGTACAGACACCGTGCGCCGTTTGCCTTGGTCTCGACCTGCCGCTGCACGGGGCCAAACTGCGCAGCGCTGTTGTCGTCCAACAGCTGAACGCCCTCCGGACCTGCCGTCTCCGCCAGCGGGACGTGGACACCGCCCGCGTCGGCAATCGCCGAGTCCAGCTCGCTGCGGTCCGCCAACAGAAGAATATCGGCGCGCTGGGTGTTGGCCGGGTTGCTCAACAGCTTGGCAATCAGTTCGGGGCCGACACCAGCAGCATCGCCCAGAATGACGGCAATGCGGACACGGCGGGGCGCGCCCGTCTCGGTGTATGTGGGAAGGACAGAGCCCATGATGTATGAGGGATAGTAGATATGTGTGGGTGTGTATATATGTAGGTAGTTGTGTAGTTGATTCGAAGAGTTGTGTGAATTGTTGTCGTAATATATGGTGAATACTGTATGTCAAGAAAATGCAAGTGTGAATTGACAGCCTTGTGGTGATGGGCTGTTGAGGTTTGAATTATGAAGTCAGTCACTGGTGCGAGACGGCCTTTCCATAATCAATGACCTTTGCCCTATTTTGATCCTTCTCCCAGGAACATAAATGGCCTGTCAGATATGATTGATTGTCTGCCGTAACCCGTTGCACAATGCCTTGATCGTGCCTGCGCGTGTTGATTGTTCCTCCGATGTCCACAGGCGTGCTTTGGGGAGTGGGGCCGGTGAAAGTGCCGATTTACAGGCAGTAAGACATACTTACAGTGCTAGTGGCGGCGATGCCAGCGCTCGGCAGAATAGCGATGAGATGGGGCCGATGAAAGAAGACGCTTCAGAGTAGCAAGGTAAATAATTGAAATTAAAATAAAATAAAATAATGATTGCTGTTGACGTGTGGCGAGATGCAGCGGCAATTAATGTGACTTTTCACGTGCATCTTTTGTTGATATCTACAGCAACGCATCAAACATCATCACCAGCAGATAACTCAACGACAAATTTCACAAGAAAAATTCAAACGAAAAGAACAACTCAACATCAGCCCATATCATAGACTCCTTCACAATGCCCGACATGTCGAAAAACCGCACAATGGCCATACTCAACGCCGCCCGCGATGGCGGCTATGCCGTCCCCGCCATTTGCTGCTACAACCTCGAAGCCGTCCTGGCCACCGTCCGGGCCGCCGAGAAGATGCGGTCGCCGGCCATGGTGCTCCTCTTTCCCTGGGCCATTGAGTACGCCGGCAACGCTCTTGTTCTAGCGGCCGCCGAGGCAGCGCACACGGCCAGCGTCCCGGTTTCTCTGCACCTCGACCACGCCCAGTCGCCTGATCTTGTCCGTCGCGCCGCCGACATTCCGGTGCCATACAACTTTGACAGCATCATGTGCGATATGAGCCACTACGAAAAGGAGGAGAACCTCCGGTTGACAAAAGAACTGTCCGACTACTGCCACGCCCGGGGCATCGCCTCCGAGGCTGAGCCGGGCCGCATCGAGGGCGGCGAAGACGGCATTGCCAGCACCGACGCCGAGGAACTTGAGGGCGTGCTGACAACGGCCGAGCAAGCCCAGGAGTTTGTTGACACGGGCATCGAGCTGCTCGCACCCGCCATTGGCAACGTCCACGGTGAGTACGGCCCGGCCGGCATCAACCTCGACTACGACCGTCTCGAGATGGTCAACCGCACCGTCGGCGACAAGGTGCGTCTCGTCCTGCACGGTGCCGACCCCTTCACGCTCGATATTTTTACGCGCTGCATCCAGGCCGGCGTCACCAAAATCAATATCAACAAAGGCGTCAACAAGCACTATGCACGTGTGCAGGAGGCCATGCGGGGCCAGCCTCTGACAAAGGTCATTGAGGCAGGGACAGACGCTATGCAAGCGGCAGTCGAAGAGTACATGCAGTGGTTTGGCTCGGCAGGGAAGGCATGAATAGACAATGTGAAGTTACTAAAGTCTGGATGTGAAATCAAAGGAAACTGTTAGAATAATCCCACGTCATTATTGAATCACTTTTCTACTCGTGTCATTTTTCTTGTTCACATGCTTTCACAAAATAATTTGAAGACAAAATATTGCGTATAAAAATTCGAGATTAAATTACATATAAAACTACGAGACCAAGGCTATTCACTTATAAGAAAATATGAATTAGTAAATAAAAATAAGCATTGAATAATGAAGACGATGCACAAAGTCCACATATCGTTGAAGTCACGAATGTTTCTCTGAAGCACCTCACTTACACGATTACCTACACTAGCCAATCAGAGACAAGTTAGCATTTTCCAGTGCTCTCCGACACCGCATCGGCGAATCCACCGACTTCTCGCTGATCAGGAATCGACAGTGGGCCACGAAAAGCGCTAGCACCTGCCTAGTGTTTTTGACAGGGCCCCAGACACCGCGTGATGTTAAAAATCGGCAGAACCGCCGGCCACTGGTTTCGGCGCTGTTTAAAGAGGAGTTTCTGTAGGTCTTTGATTTTGGCTTTTCTGTGCTTGTCCAAACGGTTTGAAATGGCCTTTCGTTTAGGAAGAGGATGTTTCATGAGAATAATTTGCGTTGTTGAGTTAAGAGTGCTTTGTACATAGAGGAACACTGAAAAAAAAATAAAAAAAATAACGCGTCAACAGCATGAAGGAAGCTGGTAGACATGATAATCGCGACACTTTGTGGGGAAGCATGCAAGGCGACTGACGCTGCATGATAAACTCCACTGATAAGCCCACTGTACGATTCTCCAGTGGAAGTTCCACAGCGATACCCCATTCTTTGAACATGTGCCGTGCTGGGGTCGACTTTCCCCAAGTTTCTTCAAACGTTGTCTTGACAAAGTGACAAAAGCTTAATGAGCTCATCTGTTGTTTAACATTGACACTCTCCGGTTTCAGCATCCGTTTGTAGACACGATGAATGGCAACAGCAATACCAACAAACGGCAGAGGGAAGAGAGTGACGCGGCAGCTGGCGACCGCGCCGCAGAGCGGCCTGAAAAGGCTGCAAAACCGCTGTTGACACGAGCGTGTGCCGAGTGCAAGCGACAAAAGATTCGATGCTTCTTTGCGGCGGGACAGGCATCATGCAACAAGTGCTCCAAAAGCGGTATCCAGTGTGTCCCGCACAACTTTGCACAAAAGTTTATGGACGACGATGCAATGTAAGCGGGCAACAACTCTCATTCAATTGCTCAACAGACTTCCACTAACAGACATTCTCTCACAACAGATGGAAGGCTGATGCAGCAGAGACGATTAGCCGGCTCACGGCTGCCGTCAACTACCTCCTCGAAAAGAACAACTTGCCGAACCTGGCCACCTTTGCAAAGGACAAGACTGTGGTCGATACAGACCACCGGGACGCAACAAGTCCTGCCCTCTCTGGAGTCATTACTGGAGATGCAAACGCAACAGCAGCCGCGCAGAACCAGGTTGTCTCGCCGGCCACAAGCCAGGCCAGCAGCACGGCCGTCGGGGCCACCACGGCGGCCTCTGGCAATTTCATCTCGGAAGGCCCATCGGCCGACCAGCACGAAGACGACTCGGACCTCGTGCCGCTCCCAATGAACAACTTGTATAACCTGACGGATCCTTCCAAGTCGTATCTGATCCGTGTCGACCCGACCTGTGTCAATGGTCCTGATTTTATCAGTCGCGGCGTCGTGTCTCTGGACGAGGCCCAGTTTCTGTTTGGCCATTTTATCAAACATATCAACCCTTTGCTCTGGGATGGCATCCTCTGCGCACACAAAACACTGGAGTCGGCGCGTGCGTCGTCGAGTCTGCTGGTGGCGACTGTTCTCACCGTTGCAGCGATGCACTTGTCTGGTGAGCGGAAAGACAAGGACGGAGCTGCGGAAAAGAACGGAAGCCAGAGCCAGGGCCAGGGCCGGCCACAACAACAACAAGACAGAACCAAACCGACACTTCTCCACGTTACCTACGATGCCTTTGTCCAGCTGATGCGCGCATCGTGTCTATTGCGCACCCAGAATCTCGATGACGTCCGTGGACTGTGCATTGGCGCCTTTTACCTGACAAGTCTCAGCTGGGCACTGTGTAGTCGGGCCATCCGCGTCGCCACAGAGATGAATATCCACAAGACAGGGTTCTTTCCATTCGAGAGACATGGCTTTCCTTCGGCTTCAACCTCAGAACTACAGGCGTCAACTATGCCAGCCCCCTCTACTTCATACGGAAACGAACAATTTGAACGAGTGCAGCTCTGGTACGTCCTGTATGTCTGTGACCACCAGTTTGCCCTCGCCTATGGCCGACCCCCAATGATGCACGACGACGCAGCCATCCGGAATGCCGACAAGTTTCTGGCCATGAGCGAGAGTCTTTCTTTTCCGGTCCCAACGACAGCACAACCGCCACTTCCCTCCGGAGGACTGCCACCTCATGCAACACCACACACTGCGTACACATCCGCCCCTGTGCCGCCGTCTGTCTCCAGAAACGTCCGCGGCAACCGCTGGCTCGTCGCCCAAGTCAAACTGTTCCGCATTCTGGCTGGCGCCTACTTCTTGTACGGCTGTGACCCCGACCTGGCTCTCGGCGGCGAGGACTACCAGCGTCTGCAGTCGTTCAACCTGTCTCTGGACCAGTGGCGCCTGGAGGAGCAGCAACAACAGCATCAGCACACACGAGGCACGTCGCTTTCCTTTGGTGGCAGTGGCTCGAGTACGGGACTACCCGGCAACGGCCCGGGCCGAGGACCCTTTTCCCAACGCAACGACGACCGGCAGGCACAGGCTCACGACCAAGCCGTCTCGAACAAGGTCACAACGCTCTACTACCACCTGGCCCGCTTCCAGCTCAACTCTTTGTCGCTGCGAGGGATCTCGGCGAGGGGCTGCGACGCTGCGACCGGCATGAGCATGAGCTGGGAACGGCAGGAGGCCGCAAACAATGCCATTGCCGCTGCAGCCAGCACTATTCGGCTCATTGTCGAAGACAACGATCTGCGCAACCTCCAGATTGGCATGCCCATCTTTGTACACGCCATGATTGCCGTCTGTGCCTCTTTTCTTCTCAAAATGGCCGTCGTGTTTAGTGCCGACGGAAGCCAAAGCCACGACGGAAGCCCTCTCGCTCTTCCGCGCGACCTTTCCCGCCACGGCCTCAACTTCCACACGAAAAATGCGTTGTCTGATGTAGAGAATCTCGTGCGCGTGCTCAGTGCCGTGGCTGACAGCACAAGCCAACAGCACGTTGTGCGTCAGGTCGTTACTGGCCTCCGTGAACTGCTCCTGCGTTTCCGGCCTGGACCAGAACCAGACACATTTGTCTATCTGCGGTCGACAATCAACAGTGGCCTCCACGGCTCTGCACAGGTAATGGCAATGCAGCCTCAAGGTGCCGTTCCCGGCACCACAGCGCCGACGCATAGTGGCGCATTTGATTATGGCGCCGCCGACATGCCCCGGACAGCACCGCCTGCGTATTCCATGACTCCCAACGACAACAGCAACATGGTCAATATGCAGCAGAGTGTATCCCAGACTGTGCAACCACTCAGCCAAAGCCAGATGTCAATGGCCAATGGAAACATGGGGGCACTCTGCAGCACAAACGGTCCCAATGGCAACGGCGTGTCGTATCCAACACTGGATGGACCCATGCAGCCCCAAAGCTCAGGAAATTATCAGGAGGATCCATTCAATCTGATGGGCGACCTTGACTGGCGGTTCAACGATGCGTTTTTGTGGGGGATTCAGGCTGATCCTCCATATGTGTAAGGGGCTTGCGTGTGTATTTATTGTACAGAAATGTATTACGAGTTTAATGACAGAATATCAGCTACATGACGAGGAAATTAGATACAACATACAGAAATATTTGATTAAGAGACTGTTCTCGATATGTCAACCAGAAAACAGCATGTTCTCCTCCAGAACGTGCATCAGCCGCGCGGCCCGCGCAGCCAGCCCCTTACACTCCTCCGTTGCGTGCGGCCATGCATCGACTCCCTCAAACTTCCTTGCCCAGTACTGCCACCGCTCTACGGAGCGAGGCGGGAAGGGAGCGTGGTCGCCAATGTCGCCGAGCTTCATCCAGCCACCGCCATTGCCATTGCCAGCATCATCGTCATCGCTATCGTCTTCATCATAGATGATGAAGCTCAACATCTTTTGGCCGTCCCAGATGATCCACTGTGCGACCGCCATGATGTCCAAGTTTCTCTCCAAAATATCATATGCCGTCACCTCTGGCTTTCGACCTTCACTCTCAAATACATGTCGCAGCTCGATAAATCCATGGCAGCCGATCGTGCCCAGCGATGAGAGCTTGGCCTCAAAGGCGTTGATATTTACCCAGTCGTAGGGGGTGTCCTCGTCAAGGCCGTGTGCGTCGGCAAGGCACTCTCTGAGCAGCTGGTAGTTGCCGTAGGAATATTCAGTTGACTGTGGTGTTAGAAGATGGCAGGGGTGCATAAATCTCATAACGGTGTATACGTACACCTTTGATAGGGTATCGGTCCATAAACTTGCCCGAATGGCCCAGCCGTGACACCAGATGCGCAAACTTGAGCTGCGACGGGTGGTGGTACGGAATTTGCTCGGCGAGCTCCACGCATATCTCGCTGAACCGGGCGACTTCGGTCGGTGTGTGTGCGTGTGAGTTGCTCAAGTCTTTTTCGGGAATCAATGCAAGAATGGAGGCGACGACCTCGTCTTCTGACAGCTTAGTGTCTGGCTGGAGAAAGTCGCGCAGGATCGTGGCCATCTGGACCTCTGCGTATCGTTGCTGCACCTCGGAATCGGATATCTCGTAGACGGATTCCTCTTTCTCTTTCTCATTCTCTACTGTGATTTGTTCTATTTCTTCCGGGTGTGTTGTGTTTTTCTGCTCGTTCTTTCCTTTTTCCACCTTTCCAATCTTCCCCCAGAGCATCACCAGCCACGAGCCGCGTTTCTCTTTCTGTCTTCTGGCGTCATCTTCGCGAGCAGCACGACTAGCTGCTTCATTGGCAGCACGTCTGTGACAATCAATGACTGCATTGTAAAATGAAACGTCGTCGCTATTGTCGACAAAATTGACAATGAGTTGGAGTGCGGCCATCCTAGGCCACCGGAGTTGTTGATACAAGACGAGTATTCGAAAATGCGAGCAAAAATGATGAAAACATGGATAAAAATAAACAAAAAGCAAAATCTACTCTTACCATTTAACTCTGATCTTTTAAACATACTCTACGATTGCAGGCTGTGGTCCGAATAGCCGCCCTCCGGGCCAACATGTCGAGGCCCTGCCCGTATGAGTCAACCCCACTCCCTCCCTGCATCGTCCAATCAACGAAGATAATTTAACGCTTTTCTGTACAGTATACTATTGCACATTATTGTATTTTGAATTCGACAATAAAATACCAGCCGCACGAAGAGTCAAAGAGACACACCGTATCAAGATTCTTAAAAAAAAAGTATATACTAAGAGATGAGAGGTACATCAAGACGGGTGACAACATACAACCCCGCCGCTTCCCCTTCCCATACCCGTAGCTTATATACGGTAGATAAACTCGGGGTTTTCGCGGTCGGTCATGTCGCGCCAGCCGTGGTTCTCGACGGGGACAAAGTCGGGCTGGGCGCGGATGGTGGCCTTGCGGCGGTTCTCACGGCGGCACCACCAGTTGATGAACAGGAGGTCGACAATGCAGAGGGCGAAGCAAACGAGAATTGTGATCTCGGCCGACACAAAACGGGGGCCGTCCTTGGGCCGGAAGGTCTGCGGGCCGACAATGTTGCCGGCGGCATAGCCCACCATGTAGATGGCGGCGACGGTCGTCTTTTTGGTGTAGCCGGCAATGTTGCTAGAAATCAACGACAGGACGGTGGCGCCGACGGACGGCAGTGTCTGGGTCATGTAATAGCCGATAAGCCGGCCGACGTTGTTGGAGAGGGGCAGCGCAATAATCAAGATCATGCCCAGGACAGCGACCAGCATGGGCACACATGCGACGAGCGTGCGCTGCTGCGTGTAGTCGCCGATAAAACCGTTGGCGAGACAAGACAGAATCACGACGCCGCCACCTGGGATGCCGTACAGCAGACTCTGCAGTGGAGTGTAGCCAAAGTTGACAATGAGCTGGCTAAAGTAGTTGGTGATGCCGCCGTTGGGAATGTCTGACAGGACGCCGTACGCAAAGAGAGCCCAGGTCAAGGGATCCATCAAAGCTTCGATGAGCTGGTAGCGCTTGAAGTGCACGTTGCCGATGCCCTGCTCGTTCTCGCTGACACGGGCAATGGCCAACAGCCGGTCGCGTTTGGACAGCCAGCGGCAGTTGAGCTGCGAGTCGGGGATGATGTAGTAAAATGCGAGGCCAACGAGCACCGTGAAGCCGCCCGTCACGATAAACAAAATCTTCCACGGGGCCAACGAGGCCGTGCCGTCGCTGGGGATGTGGCGTGCAATGCCATAAGCCACCAAGCCACCAATGATCTGGCCTCCGCCGTTGGATGAGATGTAAAGGTTGGTGCGCAGATTGTGCTCGTAGTGCGTGTACCACTGCGAAGAGAGCAAAGCAAAGCCGGGCATGGAGGCCGCTTCCAACAGACCCATGAAGAAGCGGATGGCCATGGCGCCGGACCAGGAGTGGACGACGGCAAAGAGACACAGAACCGCTCCCCAGAGCGTGACGCACGTCGCCGAGTAGCGGGCCAGCGGGAGCATCTGCATCAGACGGTTGGTCGGGTACTCCCACACGAGAAACCCGAGATAGAAGATAGATCCCAGCCAGTTGTACTCGTCCACTGACAAATGGAGATCGACTTTAAGCCCCATGATGCTGGCATAGGACAGCGATGTCTTGTCGAGGTAGTTGAGGCCAAAGACGAGACACAGAATGGGCATCAGGTGCCAGTCAATGGTGCGCAGCAGCCGCTTTTTCGTGGCGTCGTCCAGCTCCTGTGCAATGTCCATCGGCTCGCCGCCCAGCTCGGCAAACGCCTTGAGCGCCTCATCGTCGTTGCGCGTGTACTTGGTCACGTGCTGGATGTGGAACGCCGTGTCAGCGACTGCATTTGCTTTGGTGTCGTCTACCTCGACGGGTTCGAGGGTTTTCTGCGGATCCGAGTCGGCCATGACGATGGGATGAAAAAAAAAATGAAAACAAGAAGGAGGGAAGACAAGAAAAACAATGGAAATAAAAAGAGGTAAGTGATGGAAGAACAAAAGAGCAAATATAAAACACTCAGTCGATTGCTGTCGTCGACATGGAGCCCATTGCACTTTGCTGCTGCTCAGAGAGGGAGATCGCCGGCTTATCAATGCATGCTTCTGTCCGCGAAAACAATCGAAAATGAGTTGCCGAGAGGAAAGAAGGTGAAGCTCTGTGCGGCGTCCGAGTTTGCAATCTGCATGCAACACATCAAACACGCGACGCAAGAGTCTGTCTGGGGTCCCCGGGACTCCCCATGGGGCCAAGCTATCGACAAAAGGTGAAAAGAGCGAAACGAAGTTGACAAATGTGCGTAGGTTTTCAATATCGGCGACTCGCCGAGTTGTGGAGTGTGGAGGTGGGTCCCGACTTTTAGTGACAGGTCGGAGGGCAGCCGATTTCAATATGACTCGTGCCTGTAGCACGCCGTTGGTGACTTTTGCGTCTGTCTGACAGGGCTGCGGGGTCGCCAACCACAGTTGACATGTGTCGGAGATAAGCCTGACAACACGTTGACCTTTTGAACGACAATCAACAAAACAAGACACCTTGGCAAAACAGCCCGCCCGTCACGCCACGACCATGGACACGCTTCTCGTCCCACAGGATGCGATCTTGGCACCAGAACGAACACGCTATGTATGCAAGGAGCCTTGGGACGGCGGCACATATTTTACATATGCACGACGGCAACGACGCATGAGGGCAGTCCCGGAGAGGCTCCGACAGTACATGGGAGGCGCCACCAATGACGATCAAGACGACGAGTTTACTGAGCACATACTACCGACGCCACAGCCTGAGCAAGAGGCCTTTCTGCAAACGTGGCTGTTCTTTGGTCTCTTGGCAGAGTTCTTTGGCCTCAACGAAGACGAGGCTGGACAGCGGCTGGTCGATGCTGAAACGGCCAAGCGAGGGATTGCTGGCCTCTACACTGACTATGTCGAGGACGGCGGTGATGAAAACGGTACAAAATATCTGACTGGTGCGCATATGCTGAAGTCGAAAGATGCTCCTCTGTTAATTGTGGCAAGGCTGCGTCTGGCTGGGTCGGCCATTGAGCAGCGCATCCAGTATCTCCACCGCTGCCTGACGTTTAGCTGCTTTCTGTTGAGCTCTGCCATACACACTGAATTTGACCCGGCCATCAAGACGTCGATTGCTGCCCTGGGTGAGCTTCTGTCCACGGGCTTTGCTACGGCATCCAACCTCAAACGTATCCCCAGTGCCGACCTAAGCTTTAGTTTTGCATGGGCGGACCGGTACCTCGAGGCCAATGGCGAGCTTGAACGGCACATGATCTCCCACGGCTGGTGCGTCAGCGAGGTTGAAAAGATCCGGTCGGTCAACCAGGGACTCGGCACGCGGCACTACTTGAGCCACATGCGCAAAGGCGGACCGCGTCGCAACCACAGCTTGTGCTCCAAGGAGGGATGTGTTGCTTTTCAGATAGACCCGTCGTCTTATCGGCCATCACATGCCGGCAACGACTGTGGGTGTGAATTAATCCCGGTTGCTGCCGCAAAAGTCATGCAGGTTTTGCGGAACACATCCGGGTATCCTGTTCTGAAAATATCTGGTGCACATGATGACCACTACAATAGTTTGGACCTGGAAGTCGAGTCATACACGGAGGGCATCCCGTATGTGGCAATATCTCATGTCTGGGCCGATGGCATGGGCAACCCAAGAGACAATTCTCTGCCAGCCTGCCAGATTTCAAAGGTGGCAAGACTGGTTTCTCTGCTGCAAGCGTCAACTGACGACTCTCAAGAGGAGCCATACCGGATCTGGATCGACCCTCTTCTGTGCCCCATTGACGAGGACGGAAAGAAGCTTGCATTGCAACGTATCCCGGATGTTTACCGCAACGCCACGCATGTTCTCGTCTTGGACGCATCGTTGATGGGATATGCCGCCAAGGACCTGACGCCGGAAGAGATTCTTCTCCGCATATTCAGCTCCTCAGCCTGGATGCGGAGACTATGGACATTGCAAGGTGAGTTCCAGAATGATTGGATTAATGTAAGCCTGTGTCTTATTTTAGCTGACATCAAGTAGAGGGCGCTCTTGCTCGGTCGCTGTATTTTCAATTCTCGGACTGTGCCGTCTCACCAACGGACAAAATGACAAAACTGTACATGAAAGGGCTGTCCGACGCGCGGTACATGCGCCTGTGGCAGGATATTGCCATTGAGCAGGTGCATTTACGTGGCTGGTTTCAGTCGATGGAAAGCTTGTCGACTCCATCCTCCTCATCAACTCCTTCATCTTCTACGTCCTCTTCGTCACTGAGCCTTGTCAGCTTACAGCGTGCCCTCCACTTCCGCACCGTATCCGACCCAGCTGACGAGCCACTCTGCATTGCTACGTTGCTATGTCTGGACCAGGCCTACGTCGTCGCCGGCTCGACGCTTCAAGAGCGCATGGTGCGTGTGTGGGAGCTCATATCCAAGAAACTGGATGGCGCTGTCCCTGCTCGTATCTTATTCTCCTCGGATGAAACCCTCGACATTCCAGGTTGGAGGTGGGCTCCCCGCAGTCTCTTGAGTGCAAGTGACGCCGCTAGACGCTCAGGCATGGACGTCCACCATCGTATTATGCGGTTCCGTGATTGGCGGTTAGACCAGCCTGCGGAAGGTACGGCGGAAGGCGAATCAACAAAAACAAGTACTGGAGTGCCTACACCGTGGGGTCTTCGGGTGAAAAAGGGTGGGTTAAAGTTGAAATCTACTCCATTGCTGCCGCACCTGCCATTTCACCCGTGGGAAAGAGTGACTGGCTCCCACGAAGACATGCTCCTCATCAAGCATTCCGAGTCTGGCCGGTGGCTGCGTCTGATGGACTTTTACCGCCTGGAAATGGGGAAAAAGTGGTCACAGGCAGAGCGTCGTGAGTATGACAAAACGGCCGACAACCCTCTCTGTCGACTGGTTGACGGGGGACGGCAGGCCGTGATATTCGATCGGCCGCCCACAAAGGGCCAATACAATCTCAGCCTGATGGTCCACCTGGCTGATGGGCACGGCACCAGCAGCACACTTCGAGCACGTCGAGAGAGGGTGGTGGTCCTCGACTGGGCCAGTCCAGCACATTCCACTGTTGCCGATGGGCTCCACGAACTGGCAATGGAAGTGGCTACAAACGACGTGACAAAACAGTATCTCGATATCATGGACAATCCGTCAGGCTGGGATGAGGCACAGGATGCTATCACCAAGGTCCGGGACAGTATGAAAGCTGCCATGGCAAAGAAATGGAGGGCAGATCCATCATTCGTGGGGGCTGTCCGGGATACTCGGGGTCCAAATATGGAGAATGTGATGTGGGCAGAAATCCAGATGAGATTCTCGCATAATATCGTGTGTACCGATATCCCCGAGACCCAAGTATGGCTCATAGATTAGACCGAGGACGGCTTCACCTACATCTGGCACGCTGCACTCATATGTTTACGATACGAAAAAAAAAAACGGAAATAAGTTCGAATGTTTTTTTGTTGACTACATATATACATGAATCGTAACCACAGGCCATGGCCCCATTTCCACTATTTGCAGCTTCCCATGCTGTTGAAAGTCCAGCATGATATGGTACGGAACTTAGCGGGCAGTGGCAGCGGCAGCACAGCCTGAGGTGGTCACGCAGGCGCAGACTGTAGCCACGGCGTTGAGAACCTCGAGACCAGTGGCGATGCCGCAGTCGGCAACCACGCAGTTGAGGGCCGCGTTCTGGATAGCAGCCGAAGCCGAGCACTGGCAGGCGTAGTTGGCATCGGCACAGCCGGCGTCGGTGACAGCGGCCGAAATAATGCAGTCCGAAGCGCACGAGGGCACGGCGGCAATGGCAGAGGTGCAAGCACTGCACGGTGGCGGCGTGATCTGGGCCTGGGCAACGGCGACGAGGGCAGTGATGAAAGTAAGCGTGAACTTCATGGTGGCGGTTGGGTTGTGTGGTTGTGTGGTTAGACTGTGTGCGTGTGTTAGATCGTATTTGAGATCAGAGAAAAGGTCGTATGTTTACAATACCTTGTGATATTAAGTGGTTTGTGTGGATGTTGATATTCTGCTTCTTTTCATGACTCTTTCAACACGAATTGAGCTTGTATTTATACACAGAGTCAGGCTACAAAGTCCATCACGACCTGACTCGTACGCTGGTCTCCAATGGCATTCATGTCTCGAGCACAACAATTTCCATGTGAATCTTGCGCACGGGGCTCTCCGTTGCCCAGTCCGGCACTCGATCAGTTCAGATGCCTCCCGTTGCCAGATTCAATTCATGACTCGCAAACATGGAGAGCATGGAGGCAGACGGAGGAATGCAACCTGGGGTAATGGGGTAATGCGACTCTGATCTCGTCGCTGCCGCCGTCGCATCGTGGAGAGGGGGCTGTAGTCTAGCCCGTTTCCAGACCAGCTACCGAGCCCTACGATCGCATTCTTGTGCCTGTTTGCCGCCCAGTGAGGTATTTTGGGTGAGATAAAAGGTGATATGTCTCTTATTCTCACATGCCAATTCATCGCGCTTCGACAGGGCCTTTTCGCAGGACGGTGGTTTCTTTTTGAAACGGCAATTTATGAATTGCAGTGGATTGGCTTAAACTCGTGGTCCAACGGATTCTTGCCTGATTCTGGCGATTATCAACATCGGTGTCTTGAAATATGAATTGGAATGACGGGCATCGTAGGTGACAAGATGTTCCCCGTCTTGTGTCTCGAATGCCTCAAAAAAAAAGCTGTCTTCGAATTCTCAACCATCAACCACTAGTTTGTAAATAATATTCTGAAGCACCTAGACAAGGCAAACTACTCGTTCCTTCACTGACAGCCGCATGTGAAATCAGATGCTAAAGAAAACATCTTATTCATCGCCTCGGTGATGCCACAATCAAGTGAACGCGGGGAGAAGACGCGGGGAAGGTTGTAAGCCAGGATGCGCTGGTGGTGCTATGAGACAACTTGGGTGGCATCGCGAGGCTGCAGTGCAGTGCACCTTTGCTACATCAACACAACAATATCAGCCCTGGTATATGTGGCGGCGAAACTGAATATGATTGGTGGCAGAGCTGCAATAACTGGAACAGGAGCCCACCGTCACTGGACTCACTGCATTGCATGCAAAACATGATGCAGGTCCTATTTATTCCCTCTTTGACACATGTGCCTGTGGTAATGATTGTTAATAAATTACTGGTGTGAATGTCGAAAGGACCTGTTTGACGGTAAACATCAACACAGTTGGGGCAATTAACCGGCAGTGTGCATGAAGCTGTTGTATTGCGCTGACGCGTAGCAGCTCCAGGCGTGTTCAGGGGCAAGTAGGGGAAATAATACGCCGGGGCTATAGCTAACTTTTGGCTAGCGTCGCTCCAGCGCCGATTGTGGGTAACCGCGGGCCAACTTCCTGGTCGGCGCAAGTCCGATCCACGGCAATTGGATGGCAACGACAATGTCGACTTGGACTTGCGTTCTTCTCACGTTTTAATGCGACCTCGTTCAAGCAATCTCATGAAACGCCAACGCAGGATAATCAAGTTTGTGTTGACGTGCAAGGACCATCGCCCAAAATAAACGACCATTTTGATTCTGCCTTCCACCCCTCACTCTCAGCATGGCAAGTTCCAGCAATGGCCTGGCGAGGCTTAACCCTCCACCGCAGTCGGCCAACACTGTGCGTGTGCGCATGCTCGATACGACGTCTGTCATGTCCCTGCATGCGTTCTCCTTCGTCGACCCGGTAATGCCGGGCCACGAACTGATGAGCGTTACGACGATGGCATTTTTGATTGAAAACGAGAGGCTGGGAAAGAAGGCAATGTTCGACCTTGGCACGCGCAAAGACTACTGGAACTCGCCGCCCATGACCCTGCGGCGCATCCAAGATGCGATCCCGGGCGTGCGAATCGACAAAGACGTCACCGAAATACTGCAGGAAAAGGGCATGCGGCTCGAGGAAATCAACGACATTATCTGGTCGCACAGTCACTGGGATCACATGGGCAGCCCGCACCTGTTCCCGCCGTCAACAAATCTCAATTACGGAAAGGGCACTGGCGTCTTCCCGGCGTATCCCCACTCGCCCGACTCCAACCTCAACGAGGACGACTTCAAGGGCCGCCAATGCAACGAAATCGACTGTGCCGCCAGCGGTCTGCGCATTGGCCCCTTCCCGGCACATGATTTTTATGGAGATGGAAGCCTCTATCTGCTGGATACACCGGGGCACTGGCCAGGCCATCTGTGTGCTCTGGCACGGACATCGCCCGACACGTTTGTCTTCCTCGGCGGTGACATCTGCCACTTTGCAGGTGACTTCCGTCCCAGCGAGCAGATTCCCATGCCCGACGAGGTCCCGGCCATTGCCTTTCGTGGCCGCATTGGGCGCAATCCAATGCCCTGCCCCTGTGCCGTATTTACCGACTGCCACCCACAGACGAGTAGTGCTGCGTCTGTCTCTGAGACGGAGGCCGTTGACGTCCGGAAGACGCCCTTCTACAAGCTGTCAACACACGCAAAATCCACATACAAAGACCCGCAGACGGCCATCGTCACAACCTTTGGTCTGCAAGAATACTTTGACGCCGACCCAAACGTTCTTGTTCTCCTCGCGCATGACACGGCCCTTGTTGAGGTTCTACCCATCTTCAACGACTCTCCAGAGAAGGATCTCAACTCTTGGCATGCCGACGGCATGAAGGAAAAGTGCCACTGGGGCTGGCTGGGCGAGCTTCCACAGTATGATAGCCAAGGCAATGTGGTTGGCCCACCTGTTTGTCGAAGTGTGCCCATTGTAGAGGGTTTGTGGAAGGAGGGAAAGCGTATCACGTCTTTTGATGAGTAGTAATGTATTTGTACTTAGTATCTAATCCTACTCCTCCATCTCCAGAATTGCTTCAATCATTGCATCAAACGCCGCGTCTGTCAGTTCAGGATACAAGTGCTTGGCCTCCCCCATCCTTTTCAAAACGTCAGCCACCCAGACCTGGCTGTTGAACTCCTCGTCTTGATTGTTGACTGCACTGCCCATCATAAAGTTGGCCAGTTCATCGTCGGTGAATGATTCGGATGTCGTGCCGATAAATATGAGCTTGAATAGAGACCGACTTAACTGCACATCGTAGTCTGTGAGCCGCTCATACCGGTAGTTTGGTGGGTAGCCTCGGATATGAAAGTAATACGTCGTCTCACCGGCGATTGGTACGACGTAGAGTGCCGCATGGCGGTGTTTTTGTATATTGTAAGGCTCCCCTTTATGCACAGCAATATAGGCCTTGTAGAAATGGCGGGCCATTGCGCTGTTGGCCCGTGTCAGCTTAAGTCATGTCAGTAAAAATACCTTTCGGGAATTGGAGCGGGGTGGCACACATTACCAATCGTTGTTAGATCCTAGAAACTTGTTCTTTCCGGGTCCCCATGGAGCAATTCGTCAAGAGTATAGAATATCGGCGCAAGGAGAAAGCAGTTGTTTTATTTGACTGGATTCATTTGATTTTTGCGGTTGTGGATTTCCATGCAGATGGGATTAGGTGGAAGCTGTGACGTGTCATGCATGTGTATAATAGCTCCTGTTGGTGGTGGTGTCCAGAGATGTTCACGCTTGGCCGTGCTGAGGCGCGCGGTAAACAGCCAAACGATGGGTAGAAAGCAGATACTATCAACATGTCTACCTAATTGGCATTACTTTCTATTCTTTTATAATTAAATTCAATACGTTTTACTCTCTTTGAACATCGCTGAAGTCACTGCATTCAATTTCTGACGATGTGTCATTGGTCATCATGTCGCCTACGGCAGATGCATGCAAAGTGCGGGGCAGCGATAACGTGACACATGGTCATCGTGCATGTTTGATATCGTCTTGTTTTCGTCGTAAATGTCAATCGTGAACAACGTGCATTTAGCATAATCACAGAATTGGAGGTCAACGATTCAAGTATGTGCAGATTTAACACGTCTCGAAAACATGGAAGAAAACCATCCAATACCAACGTCGTCCGCCACAAGCGCCCTATCGACTTACGAGGATAGGAAAAAGACATATAAAGAGAGACTCAGGCAAAAACGGATCGAAAGAGGCCTGCCGGTCCCGCCTACCGAGGAGGAACTGAACAGCGGAAACGTCGTCGAAGAAGGCGCGACTCTCCTGTATCAGTTCCTTGGCCATGGCTGCATGATAACGCTTCATCCCGGAAACATTGTCAAGAAGTCGGGCCGAGGGGTCGTTCTGCAAGAGGCGGCCGCACTCCGCGTCGCATATGACGCTGGCCTTCCCGTACCCGAGCCGTATGGCACAGAGGTGACGCCAGACGGAAGAAACCAGATCCACATGAGCTACATCGAGGGCACGCAGCTGGGCGAGATTTGGGACAATTTGACAGAAGATGAAAAACGATCCTACGCTTTGCAGCTCCGTGGAATCTTGGAGAAGATGAGAGTTGTTCCTCCGCCAGCTGATGGGCTTATCGGAACTTGTGACGGGAAGGAAGTACGAAACCCAAACCCGCTGAACACCTACACAGGACCCGCATGTCACAGCAGGAAAGAGTTTCACGATTACCTCATGAAGACGTTCTGCGAACATACTCCCAAGGCAGTCACGACGGCCATGGCACGCCGTTTGGCGATGCAAAAGGAGCACCGCGTCGTTCTGACACACACGGATCTGGCACCCAGAAACATCATTGTCCGCGATGGGTCTATTGTTGGACTGATCGACTGGGAAGACGGAGGCTGGTATCCGGAGTACTGGGAATATGTAAAGTTCTTTCAGCGGAAGGGGTCCATGGACAGAGACTTTGTTCGTTTCTCCGAAGACATTTTCCCGTGCGAATATCCCGACGAGCTGGTGGATTCGATCGCTCTTTCGAAGTATCAGTAGATATTTGCAACACGTTGGTGTCAAATGGCCCCATTTGAGGTCTATCTGTTTCTTGCGTATAAACATTCATAATCTCTGGGCACATTTATTTCATTGCTTTATTTTTTTTATTTTTTATTTTCTTTCGTATCCAACAATTTAAAAAAAAGAAATTTAAAGTAAAATGAACTTACGATGACATTACAGCGTCAAAAATAAATGTTATATAGATTGAAATGATAGATAATAAAAACGAAAATAAGAAGAATATGAAAAGAGTAAAGACGATGGCATGTCTCTTGAAGCCTACAGTAACAACCACATTTTCAGAATAACTACGCTCTACATCCTTCACTCAGTATCCTAAGGATGTACGTGATCCGTATCACTCGATTAACTGTCGAGTATGACCGTTCAGAGCTCACGTCTACAAAGGGACCCAGATAATCCAAACCGAAGCATTGATAAGATGTGTGAACGTAGCGTAGGCTAGGCCAATGGAGAGGCCGGCAAAGGCTGGGATAAAACGAGCTATCTACATATCAAATGCGTCTAGTACATATCGAATAGAATACAAAAATGTCGTCTAACATGTTGTTACATGTACGCCATCCCTCTTTTCTCAAGTGACACTTGTTGAGGTTGGCAATTCAAACATGGCGCTGCCCCTCTTTCCTTACGCAGCAATCTTGCCCGGAGTCTTCTGGAAGAAGTTGGAGGGAAGCTCAAAGGTCGGGTATGCCTCCTTGAGCTGGTCGACGGAGTCTTCGATGATGTCGTAGCGGAAGTTGTAGTCGAAGAAGTCTTCCGGGCGTTCTGTTGGTGTTAGTACGGATCAAAGACAGAGGGGCATTGCCGTCGCCGGCATCGCTTACTGGGAATCTTGTCCTCAGGCATAAAGGCAGAGGCATCCTTGCGGATCAGCTCCGGCTGGTCCTGGCCGGCGTTGCTGAAGATCTGGATGATGCTGGCTCTGTTGCGGCGGATCTTCTCGTAGAGCTTGAGCCGCTCAGCCACGTCGGCCTTGGTGGCACCGACCAGGACAAGACCGAGGACAACACCGTCCTCGATGCCCTGGGCGCCGCCCTGTCCTTGGTCTACAGCTGTTAGATGGAGTTGTCAAGATAAGAATATGTCGTAGAGCACTTACGAGGAAGCATGGGATGGGCTGCATCGCCGGCCAGAGCTACACTGCCCTTTGTCCAGGTCGGGATGGGAGGTCGGAAGAGCAGTGGCCACTGCATGACTTCTGTCGCTTTGCTTCAGAGGTGTTAACTGGCATGTGGGTTTTTAAATTTATACGGGTTGGAGGTCATACCTGATGACGGCAAACAAGTCTGGGTGGACGTCTGAGTACTTCTCGAGAAGCTTGGCCTTGTCTTCCGGGGAGTGGCGACCTATGATGGACCGTGGTGATTAATTATGTGCACAATGTAGGATGCCGTTATGTATCTGACAACTTCAAGACTTACTCTCCTTCTTGGACAGATCCAAGGTCTCGTGTTCCGTGTTGTAAATGGCCACAAAGTTGTGAACCTCGTTGCTGGATGTGTTAGCCAACTGTCGATGGATGGCAATTAAAGAGTATCCTTGGGGAAGGACAACATACTTGCGGCATGGATAAGACACAATTCGCTTGTTCTCGCCAACAAAGAACTTCATGCGGCCGTCGTCGTCCTCGGTGTAAAATTTGGTCTTGGGGTCGGCGTTGATTTCGTCGGCCGGGATGAGGAAGCGGAAGCATGCATTTTGCGGCGCCCCAAGCGGCCGGGGCTCGCCCAGAATGGCCTCGACGGCTATACTGTGAATGCCATCAGCAGCAATGACGGCGTCTGCCGTGATGACCTCGCCGTTGTCGAGTGTGATGGACGCCTCGTCTGTGTTCTACATATCAAAGTAAGGTTAGCACAAGCCACGACCCAAGACGGCTGGTGACGATGAGATCTGGGCCGTGCCGACATGCAATATGCACATACATAATGGACGATCTTGGAACGCAGAGATACAGTGGCGGGATGGCCGGGCGCGTCCGGGCCCTCGGGCTCAGTTGCAAGCCGCTTCAGCTCCTCGTGCAGGTCGACACGATGCGTCAGGAACCAAGGCGCACCGCATCGAATCGGAATCTGCTCCTCGACTTCTTTGCCGGTGTGGAAGCGCACGAGCGTCTTCTCGTTTGCACGGTAGCTCGACTTGGTGGTGACAAACTTTGCGTGGACAGGGTCTAGGCCCCAGGCCAGCAGAGCCCGTGCTGCGTTGGGCGGGACGTGAATCGCGGCACCAACTTCGTTGTTGTGAGATGATCGCTCGTAGACCCGAACATTGTGGCCAGCCCTGCGCAGTGAAACGGCGGCAGAAAGACCGCTGATCCCACCACCGACGATCGCCACATTCAACGACATCTTTTGGGATTCTCTGGGGTTTTTGCGTCACACGGGAAGGGAAGGGTTGATGATGACAGTCTGGGGGACCAAGTTGGGGTTACTGAGTACTGAGGGACTGGGTATTGTGCGTGTGGCCTATCGAGTACGGGTACAGAGTCTGGGAGTGTGTGGCATACGCTCCAGGGCCATAATAAAGGCAGTGCCAAGGTCTTTTTGCTCTTTTTTAAAGATTCTGGAAAAGGGGCCGGGCAGGCCATTGTCGAATAATAATCAGTCCATGTTCCCCATCCACTGGCGGCCGAGTACGACAGGAGACGACAGGAAAAGACAGGAGAATATCATTTCCTCAACAAGACGAACAAGTGTTCCGATACTACGGAAGACATGGTCAGATTGTGCCCTGAATGCGACATATGCACCATATGGGACCGGCATACATGCCACACCTGGTCTAGATCCAGAAGGGTTTGCTTTTTATCACTTTTGGGTTTGACTTTTACAGGAGAAGGGTCATCCTTACGTCGAAACAGGTTCTATTCAAGTCCAATTTGAAATGAGAAATGACTTGACTGCGTGTTGGAAAAGTTGGAATTTGGTCGACATAAGGTGCAGTAATTTGCACAAGTAAATAGATTAAAAAAAAAAGTACGACGAATGGAGGAATTCAAAGTACTGTGGTACATGAGGTACATTCACAGTTTGCCAACACAATTAGTACACGTCCTTCCCCCGAGAGATTGCCCATCCCTGCTGCAACACTGCGCATCTTGGCAGGCTAATGCCCTTGCCAATGCCTGCTAATGTTGTAGTGGTTAGTCCCTGTGGCCCCCTGTCGACTGAAGGATTTTGCACCCCTAGGGCCCTAAAATTCCTGTGCCCCCACTCTGCCAACTAGGTTGTCCACCACTTGCGAGATACACGGAACCGAGTAGTCTTAGTATTCGTATGGATGGCTGAGATAATGTCAACATTGCAAAATAAGATGGGATTCACGTCAGCTAACAGAAATAGCGTTGACAAAGGTGGAGCCGAGACGGACTGAACTCCGTACGACTAAAAAAGCAAGACAGAGTAAATAGGGGGCTGTCTCTCCTCGAATATGTCGTACAAGTAGGGCAGATGCATAAATAAGTGAAGAAAGACTCTGGGCAAGCCTCCGTCTTCCAGATGTTCCCACCCCAGCACGGAGTATCAGTCATGGAAATAGGAGGTTGCGTCGAAAGTGGCTCTTGCCAGCTGTGCATGCTTGGAGGCAACACTGAACCATATTCGGCACATGCAGGATACAGAATTCGACTTTTACGTAGCACTTGTCAGAAAGAGAGCAAGCCTCTGTATCACCCAAGGCAGAATATTGCACCCTCACCCTCTGAGAATGAGAATATTTGCAGAATGTTCTGTGAGGATTCACACCCAAGGCCTAAGAACTCTGGGCGTTCTAGACTCATTGGAAGAGGAAGGGACGCCCGGTTGCGTCGGGGGCAATGGCAAATAAAAACAAAATAAACCAAATAAAACTGAAGAGACTCGGTAAATTGCTGGCTACGACGCAAATGGAGATACCGGCCTGATGGCTTGCGTTGTTGATTTCTGACGACGGCGACCCTGAGTACGGCTCTTAAGTACATCGACGGCACCCACCTCGTGGCAATCTGCACGTTTTCTGCACGTTTTCCTGCACGGTTCTCCTCTGTGATATCCTGTCCCCTTTTATTCCTGTCACTCCTTTGCAAATCTTTGACCTTTTTGTTTTCTTTCTTTTTTCTTTTTCTCCCTTTTCTTTTTTTCCTTCTCTCGTCTTCTCTTGCACTCCATCCCCTCCTCCCATCTCACCTCACCATTTTCTGCACAGTCTCTTGCTCGGACACAATGGCACCCGCTGAAACAACCGAACCGACCACGGACTCGACGGTGGTCGTCCACGAGAAGGCTGATGTTGACCAGCCGGCGGCGAGCTCATCGCAAGATGGTCAAGATGCGCTTCCCAAGTCGGCGCACAGCTCAGAGCCCTCGACCGAGGACGAGCCCGTGCCCACGCTGCACGCAAAGACGTTTCTGATCGTGTTTGCCGTCTGCTTTATCTACTTTGCGCAGCTCATCAACGTTGTCGGCGCAGGTGCTGTAAGTATTTGTCTTTTAATTTTTTTTTTGTCCCTTCTCCTTTTTTTTTTTTTCACATGCGCGACGGTTGTACCTTGCGCAATTACGCGCATTTCTTCTTCTCGTCTTTTTCCTCCCCCCCCCTTTTTTTTTTTTTCAGCTGTCGTCTGGACTTTTCCACTCTGCCCCAGTGATCATCCTGCCAGGCATAAAATGACTAACCGCAAACATAGCAAGCCCAGACGATCGTCCAGGTCGTCGGCGGTTCCACGGAGACCGTCTGGCTGACATCGACCATTGCCATTCTCACGAGTGTGCTGTCGCCCGTCGTGTCCCAGGCTGCCGACTACTGGGGCCGCCGCTGGATCCTGATTCTGCTGACGCTGTCCGGCGTCGTCGGCTCGATTGTCGTGGCCCGCGCCAATAGCATCGGCATGGCCATTGCCGGTTTCACGGTGACGGGCATTGCATACGGCGCCCAACCCCTGCTGCACGCCGTTGCGTCGGAGGTTTTGCCGCGCCGTTACCGCCCCTGGGCCCAGGGTGCCACGAACCTATCAGCGGCCCTTGGTGGCGTTGTGGCTCTCCTCGCTGGCGGCGCCCTCACGCGCAACGGTAATGCTGCAGGCTTCCGCAACTACTGGTACCTGGCTACTGCTGTGTTTGCTGTGGCCACTCTCCTGACGGCTGTCCTGTACACGCCGCCCAAGACCCCCAACCAGCTGAACTTTACCAACGTCGAGAAGCTGGGCAAGCTCGACTGGGTTGGCTACGCCCTGCTGTCGTCCAGTCTGGTGCTCTTCAGCATTGGCCTGTCGTGGTCGCAGAACCCGTACCCTTGGTCGGACCCGCATACATCAGCCACGTTTGCCGTCGGCGTTGCGCTGCTGGTTGCGCTCGTCGTGTACGAGACGTGGTTCAAGAAGGACGGCATGCTGCACCACGATCTGTTCACGCACCGCAACTTTGCGATTGCCCTGGGCTGTGTGTTCGTCGAGGGCCTTGTGTTCTTCGCCGCCAACAACTACTTTGCCTTCGAGGTCAGCGTTCTCTACGAGACGGACTCGCTGCGCACTGGTCTCCGCTACACGATCAACATGCTCATGTACGGCACCAGCGCCGTCTTTGCCGGCTTCTACTGCTCCAAGACCAAGAACGTGCGCTGGCCGGCCTTTGCTGCGTTCGTATCCATGGTCATCTTCTTTGTGCTCATGGCCACCACTACGCCCTCGGCCACTAGCTCCCGCAATGTTTGGGGGTATCCCGTCTTTTTGGGCTTTGGTCTTGGTGTCTGTCTGTGCGCGCTGGTGACCGTTGCCCAGCTTTCCACGCCGCGCGAGCTGATTGCCATTACCAGCGGTCTGATGATTGGCACCCGCTCTCTGGGTGGCTCTGTCGGTCTTGCCATTTGTGAGTTTTTCTCTCCCTTTGCGTTTTGTTTTACCTTTTGACTTCCCTTTTGATTTTCTTTCGTTCCGTATCCTGTGTTGTACTTTTATGCAACATCGCCCTGTGTCTTCTAGTTCCCTCCTTGCCTATTCTGGGAAAGACTGTTTCTAACCAACGGACTTTTAGACAATGCTATTCTCTCGGGCCACCTCAACAAGAACTTGGGGGCCAACATTGCCGCTGCCGTCCTGCCTCTGGGCCTGCCCGAGACGTCTCTCGGCGACTTTATCACTGCGCTGGCCAACCAGGACAATGCCGCTCTGGCTGCTGTGCCGGGCGTTACAGGCGAAATCATTGGCGCTGCTGTGGGTGCCCTCAAGAGCACTTACAGTGTTGCGTTCCGCTGGGTGTGGGTTGCTGCTGGCTCTTTCACAGTCGTTGCTGCAATCGGTAAGTACTTCGCACTGTTTCATTGCGTGATTGGTTTTACTGGTTTTACTGTTGGCACTAAAACTAACTTTCCCAGCTGCTGTTTTCCTGGTCGACCCGAAGAAGGAATTCAACAACCACATCGACGCCCCTGCAGAGAAGGCGGAAGATATGTACAACTAAACTAAACTGGTCGTTGGAAGCTTAAATTTAAGTCTCGGAGGGTATTCTGCGGACTTTGATACATTTAATAATTTCTTTTTCTCTTTTTTGTCTACTTGTTTTCCGTGTAGTAGTTTCTTTTCTTCCAAGTTCCAATGAAATACCCCCACACTTCCCGCGCTTTTATCCGAGAAAAACGAAATTCAGCAGCGAACGCCACTGTTGTCCACAATTGCCCACCGTGGTCCAGGTTTTAGTCTCGTATGGGTGAGGGTTTTCTCCCTTTTTTGGCTTTTTTGGCTTTTCAGGTCGCCCGTCGCCCACAGTTTGCGAAGTTTAAAAAAAGGGGGGACGGTCTCTTGGCCGTTAGCATCGGAGCCAAGTTTTAGACGAGAAGGGAAAAATATGCGCCACAAAAGCTGTGCCAAGAAAGCAGCCAAGTTGCGGCCTTCCCTTTTATCTTGGCCTTTTGCTTTTTTTCGCCCTTCTTTCTCACGATAGTAAGACCGACTTTTTTCCTTCCAGGCCGAGCACAATGCTCCGTTGAAGAGGCGTCCAACTACACTGGTCTTAGGCGTCTTCGCACCGTTGCATCGGTCAAAGCGTCCACTAGCGACGGTCGTTTTTTAGTGGACGGCAACATCCGCGGCGCTCGAATAGTGGGATTTGTTATGAATAATGCTCTCTTATTATGCAGAGCGACCCCCAATTTTTACAGGGGCTACCCTCCTTTTCAGGGTGGCTGCTCCTTGGTCCGTTTTGTTCCTGTTGTGTTTTGTTTTGTTCAGACCCTCCCAGTTACTGGTCTCGGCCGACATGAAAATCTTTCCGGCCACTAGGCTGCATTTGCTCTCGCTCCTTCTTCCAGTGTCATACGAGTGGCGCATGAATATTTTAGGGCAAGCTACTACCCTACCTTATTTCCTAAGGTGTCTTCCTCCACCGGACAGCGCTCCCGGCAAAAAATCGCGGCAAGCTTACGTTGCACCGCAGGGGTACGTGTTTTGTTATCAACACAACTCAGGATATTCTAAATGCGCAAATGCGCAGAAATCCTATCTTGGCTCTCGCAGTGGCTTCAGTATCTTGGCGAACTGCTACTACCGAGACATTCGTTTTAGTCGGGCTTTCGGGTTTCTACGGAGGACGCCTCTTTTCTTGTCTAGTCTGGTCGTGTCTTGTCTTTTCTCGTCTTTTCCCCCCTTAGGATGAGAGCACTTGTATTCAAGTGGCATCCAGTCTGTGAGCATTCTCTTGGAGGCGCAGGGCGTGTCGCAATGGCAAAAGGGGCGCATTATCAAAACACACAAAGCTTCAGTGTCACCCTCGCCTAGCGCTATTCCAAAAGGCCAAGCATTCGTAAGCTGCAAATATTGCATCGGCGTTGGACATAACGGGGAACAGAATCGCCATCCCGCCATGAATGGCACAAAATATTTCCCGTGCAATTGCAGATGAGAATAGAAATAGTCGTCGGAAGAGTAACAAAGTCGATGTCCAATGTACAAATACAATTCAACTGCCTGTTCGAGAACAGGCAATTTGCTACTTTTGTTTCTTCTCTTGGTTTTGCTGTTGAAACTGCTCTCCATATCCTCTATATTCAGGGGGGATGAGGAATCAAACCGCCAAATGGGCAAATGTCACTTTTGCCTTGTTGAACTTCCTTTTTCGACTCCGAGGCAGACGAGGCCCACACTAATTCCTACAGCCTGCCACTGACAGTTGAGCATACGCAACAGCACTTGTCGAGCTGAAAACGACAGGTGTAAAAAGAAACTTTTTTCATGCCGATCAATTGAAGGGTTGAAAAAAGAAAGCAAAACTTCAGTCACTGCACAGGATGTTTTGCTGAGTCTTTTGCACAATCACTTTTTGAAAGCAAAAATCGTGGGGCTGGTATAAGCAAGTGGACAGGAAGAATATACTTGTTTCCTCGCATCAGGTGATAAGTGGTACATGCAAAGCCGTCACATTCCCGAGAGAACGGACGTCTGACGGTTTTCGTCTTCGAGAATACGACCCGTCTGGTTGCGCACTTATGCACATGGATCATGATCCGTGCCTGGACGCTTCCATAAGTCGTCTTACAACTGTATCGAATATTGGAGTATCACTGCGATGTCCGGAATTCGTCGCACTGAGGCCAAATGGAGTATTTCTTATGCGAGAGAATCTGACGGAGCCGAGAAGAAATCTGGCGAGTTCTGGGTGCTGTTGCTGTTATTTTGACTCGTCAACAACATGCGTCTGATTGTCCAAGTGCAATTGACTGTACTGTCGAAAAAGGAATATACGGCCACACTTTCAGAGTCCTTTCTCTGCTCATCCCCCCACTCTCGACTCAGCTGCTCTCAAAGTACAGGTACAAGGCGACAATCACATCATATGTACTCCGTACAGACTTTTCCTCCAGTAATCTGACCAGCAGAACATGAGCGGCCATCCATGGCCGGGTCAAGTCTCGATTTGGGGGCCGGCCCCTGAATGTGACCTTGGCAGACCCATCAGGACCCATCCACGACCAATCGAGAAAGTCGTCTCACTGCCCAAACAAGACTCGGCCAACATTGTGTCTTTTCTGTGGGATCCCTGTGTATACGTCCTTGTACCTGAAATCCAAAGGCCCGGGTCAAATCTCAGATTCTCCCGAGTCTGGGAGTAAATCCTGAGTGAGGTGCATCAGTGACCCCCGTAGCCAAATCAAGGGAAGGCAATCTACAGTCTCCTGTTCCTGCCCATTCTTTTTCGCTCTTTTTCCTGGAAACGTCTGCGGGGGTTGCTATGTTTCCATATACTCCCGTACAGAGTGCGATAAACTCATTTTCTTCCACCAGTTCTCGTACATGTACTGTTTCGATTCCCTGGCTGTCTGCACACGCAGAAAAAGAAAAGAAGAAAAGTACGACGTATCCTTGACACAACACAACCGAAAAAACTGAGCAGTCACTCAGGGGCTTTCTTTTCGACGTATCATCGAGTCTTCTCCTGGGTTTATGTTGGTGGAATCGTGGTATTTTCCCAAAATACAACACCCAACACCCCAGGTCGAAAGGGATGGGCATGTCAGTCAACAACAACGAGAAGGATATTTGATGCCCTGTGTCGTCTTCTTTTCTGAATTTTCAAATTTTGACGCCGATCTTGTTCATTTCTGTTCAATAACCCCGTCAACAGCAAGGAATCTCTGGATCCAGGTGACAGACGACGACATCAACGACGACATCTCACAGGGCATCTCGCAGGGCATCTTGCAGGAAATCCCACAGAACACCCCGTCACAACCGGCATCATGTACGGCCCTCCGATCGTCCAGCATGTCGTGGTTGTGAGCAACTTCTTCACGGCGCTCAGCTTCATCGTCGTTTGCCTGCGGCTCTACACGCGCAGCCAGATTGTCCGCATGGTCAGCGTCGAGGATTACCTGATTGTCGTGTCTTTGGTATGTAACTTGCAACAAAACTCGTGCATTCGTCGTTTTGACACGATGTCCAACTGTACTGCCTTCGTCCATCTCGCCGTCCACGCCGCCATTTCACAAGGCGCGGCACCATAGCCAGCATAGCATATCGCCACATCATTGAATCCAATTCTAACGATCTTCCCCCAGTGCGCGGCAATTGGTTTCCTCACGGTTGAGATGCTTCGTAAGTGACTTTCCTCTGCCCCTCAACACCATGCGCATCACTAACGAAACGCAGAGGTTAAGTTCGGTCTGGGACAGCACATTGGAGATGTTCCGGGCGAGGACCTGCAACGGTTCTTCCAGGTAAGTGCCGGATCTGCACTCACGATACTTCGTGGTCACTGGCTTCAATCCGTTCAAATCTAACAAGCCAAGTGCCTCTGGGCCACGATCCCCGTCTATAACCTGTCGTTGATTTTCAGCAAGCTGTCTATCATCTTCCAGTACAAGCATGTCTTTGCCGTTCCAATTGTGCAGACCATTTGCTTCTACTTCCTGATCTTCCTGGGCATCTACGGCTCGTGGGCCTTCTTCGGCTCCGTGTTTATGTGCATCCCGGTTCCCTTCTTCTGGGGCGTCGGCGAGGGCCACTGCCTCAACAAGCTTGCCTTCTGGTTCTCCAACGCCGCTATCAACATCGCCACCGACATTGCCATCATCGTGCTTCCCATGCCCCTCATCAAGGGCCTGCAGATTCCTCTGCGCCAGAAGATCATCCTGATGTTTATCTTTGCCGTTGGTACAGTGTAAGTTGCGGCAAATAATTTTTGGCTGAGGAATAACTGCGACATCCGCTAACACACTCAGTGTTTGCATCACGTCCATCATCCGTCTCCGGTCTCTTTTGTCAATCTCAGTGTCCCCTGACACCACATGTAAGTTCATTTATCAAGTGCATTACAAGTTATACACATCCTGGTCGTCACTTACTAACTCTCCCTTAGTTGCTGGTGTTGATATCGCCATGTGGAGTGTAAGTACATGTTCCCCTTGACCGATGAACATCTACGTAACGTACTAACCGCCCAGAACATCGAGATCAACATTGCCATTATCTGCGCATCTGCCCCTGCATTGAAGCCGCTGGTGTCCAAGATCGCCCCCAAACTGCTTGGCTCGTCCATCAACAGCGCGAGCCGGAGTCGCGGAAACGTCTACGGTGGAAACAGCCAGCGCGCCGACACCTTCGGCATGAATTCGTTCAACCGCAACGCGATGGCATCCGGCACCGGCCGCAACCCCACCGGCAGCAACGGCCGTGACATCTACGTCGAGCACACCTTTGAGATCCTGGAGGATGGCGACGGCAAGACCAGCCGTGAAGGCAGCGAGAGAAACCTGGTGCGTGGTAAGGACTCCGTATAGGGTCCTTCGTGACTGCTAAAGGGAAGCCAAGGAGATTGGTTCTGGCTGTGGAAGTGTGTTTTGTTATCGATCTGTAAAAGTATGACTGTACAATTAGACTATGGGATTGAGATGGATCAAGTTTAGAGAATAAATGAACTTCATATGGCCACACCCCAAAACTTTATTGTCCCAATACTCAAGAAGGCCTAGGTGATATGATGGAAACGTGTTGTAGTACAGGGCCCCGTGATAGAAAAAGGATATGCTACATAATCAGCCGTGTAAATGACACTAGGGCTGCATTTTATTTTGGTTTTGTTTCGATGAGAAATAATTCAATGCGAAAATAAACAAAAATAAAAATTGGCAAAACCAAAAAAATCTTCGTTTTTATAAATATTTAGCATACAAAAGACGAAAAAAAGTAAAATCATTTAAATGTCTAGGAAGTGAATTGTCTCCCGGCAAGTTCTACAAACAAAGTTGTACGGAAACGGAGAGAAAATAGAGGAGACAATGTTGCCTCACAAAAAACAAAATGCAGATAACGAAAAAGATGTCATGAAAATAAATGCAACTGACGAGATAATGCAGGAATACTAAAAATTCCAGTACTTCCAACCGTTTCTGACAGAGTTGCAGTCCACGTATAGTAATGCACAAAATTGAGCCACACACAGCCACCTCCTATCCAACTAGTACCCTGACCCATCACTCCAGACACATGTGAAGCTCTCGGCCTGGTTAATGTCACCATAGCCAAGATACTGTAGCCTTTGTGGGTAGGGGCACAGATTTCTTGAGAGGGCGCTGGAGTTTGCGGGCAGAGTATCTGGCACAATGCCGTGTTCAACCCAGTCTGTCAGAGCGGCCCATGGATCAGTTGGATTGGGCCCAGTACCACCTCCACAGTTCCCAACTCCAGGTGCAAGAAAGACGCGGTAGAACTCGTCGACGGCGTGCACACCGCCCATTGATTTCTGGAGGCGGTCATGGTACCTGGTTGTGCCCCAGTGCGTGACAAGAGGATCAGCCAATCCATGGAATGTGAGCAACTTGCCTCCACGTTTCTTGAAACCATTTAGGTCCGGGCTGTCGGTACCGAGGATATCAGTAAACAGGGAGACGGACTGCTGGAAAGCGGCATAAAACTCGTCAAAAGTAAGACTAGCCGTCTCCGCATCCGGGTCTTGATCAACGAAATACGCAATCCAATTCTGTGCCGACGAGAAGGGCACGGGCGTCACGGTTCCATTGGCGTAGGCTGTATTGGCAAGGCCTGAAAACGGAGCACCTGGTGCAAGGCCATACCAGAGGAACTCGCCTGTTGATGATCTGGCGCCCTGGAGTGTCTTCTGGACCACTTCAGCGTGTTCGACGGTGATCCGGATGCTGCTCGATGGGCTGGAACAGTTGACAGTTTGCCCAACAAGGCTGCTGGTATTGAAGTGGCAAAGAGATGGCTGCGACACGAGGCCGTCAACGACGCCGTCTGTGCCATCACAGAAGGCTATGATTGACTCAAGATACGCATCGAAAACACACTGCGGAGGCGCAATAACGTTGGCCATCACCACGGAGGGCCAGAAATCCGCTGGCGACACCTGTGGCGTGTTGATGGCAGGCGAGTTTGCAAGAATACCATCAAAGTCGCCTGGGAAGTGCTGGGCAGCAAAGTATCCCATGCGACCACCTGTTGAGCAGCCAGAGTAGTAGGAGTAGACTGGCGACGTCCCGTAAAATGACCTGATGAGTGTCTTGCTCAAGACGGTCATGTCATGGATGGATCGGTAGGCAAAGTTCTTGATGAGGCCATTGTTGAGATGCCCAGGTGAGGTGATTGCCCAGGCACCAGTGGCCGGATCTATGGTGTTGTTCAACGTCAAGCCGGCATCCGTGTATGCGGAAACGTAGCCTTGCTTGACAAACGAGGGCAAAGATGACTCGAATCCGGCCACCAAACCACCCCCACCAGTTGCCACAAAGCGGCCGTTCCAGGACGCCAAAGGCAGCCACACCTCTATGTAGACAACATCATCGGCGTGTGGGTGGGTGATTGTTGTGGAGACGTTGCAAAAGTCGAATCCGGGCACAGACGTGTAGTTGAGCACCTCACTGGCCGTGGTGCTAATGATTTGAAAATCGGCATGTATGTCAGATATGCGGATGCCGGCGCAGTCCGGCGTGTGAATGAGATGGGCTGATGCGAAACCGGATAGAAGAACTGATAGAAAAACGGATAGCAGAGGCGCCAGTCCATGGGCTGATTTTGAACGCATTCTGACGATGGTGGTGCTTTCCTCAAGAAATGGAGCAAATCTACTGACACAAAAAAAGGGAATGCATTTTTTCCACATTATGTTTTATGACATGGCGAGATTTTATTGTTCAAGTCACGAAAATACATTATTAGCAATAACCATCACGTCTCCGGCTTCAGCAAGACGATATGACACGAAACTGGTGGGGTAGGCGAGTCAGATTTTGATGTCGGAAAGCCAACAAATCCCCGCAACGCAAAATCTTGTTGACATCCCGGGCCAGACACGGACCCATCCGAGGGCCAAGTCGGGGATGTGGATCCCAAGCTCACCAAAAACCGATCCCTCGTCATCCGACCCCGGAAAGCCGGGGTTTAAACTGGGGCCACTGCGGGGTACAGCGACAACCACGAAATAACGAGCTGGGGACATCTCCATTTTCTCTCCACAATTTAGGATCAGCGTTACTTTGCCGGGACAGATTTTCCGGCACTCCAAGTGTGCTGATGTGTCAGAGAAGAAAATAGACCTGATGAATTCAAGAAAGATCGCAACATGAGTTTGACCATCAATACCAGGACAGATGGCAGAAGATCGATACCACGCGACATCTCGTGGAGGCGGGACTGGAGACAACTCCACGGCAAACTGGAGAATCCGAAAGCGCGAGCAAGACAGACGGGCGCAGCGTGCAGCACGGGAGAGAAACAAGCGACGAATTGCGGAGCTCGAGTCGACTGTGGATATTCTCAGCGGCCACGGGGCAGGACAGCAGATTGCCGTTTTGAAGAGACAACTGGAAGCCGCCACTCGGCAGAAGAATGAGCTAGAAAGGACATTGGCAACCATCCAGAGAACTATCGCATCAGCTAATATATCGGCATCCAACGCTGCCGATGAAAACACAGGAGGCCGCTCCCCGTTCATATTCTACGGTGAATGACCTTGCGCCAGATGGTGCTGATGTTACCGCCACCCGAAGCGACGTATTGGCGGAACATGCAGCCTACTTTGACTTGGATCTCAGTGGGGGTGTTGGACTTGAAGGTAATATCCCACTCTCGGAACGCATGTCAGCTTCTGCCTTTCTGATGAGTTTCAACTGACACTCAACTGAGTTTTCTGATGAACAGATACCGTAGCCGAATCGACCACACTGGATGCTCCAGAAATCTGCGACTGCGTTGCACCGCCAGCAACACCCCAACAAGAGATTGTCTCCGGGTGCATCCGCAGCACGTGGCGCTCGGCCAATGAGATCCTGCGTGAGCCGTGCGACCTGTCGCCATATGCACTCCAAGTAGAAGAAGAGTTGGGAGAAGACATACCCGTCCGCGTGGCATTGTACAGATGGGACCATGTTCGCCGCTCTGGTCCACTGACACCGCTATGGGAGAAACTGCGTAGAATCGACGAGCTGCAGTTCAGCGGCTGCCATCAGGTCGAAAGACTGGCCATTCTGACGTTCATGCACATGTTGCTCCGGTTTCACATCAACCCAACCCATGACAACGGCCGTGAAGTTCCACAGTGGTATCTTGAAGCGTATGTCTCACTTTTCGAATTTTGCCCCGTTTTTGCGTCGAATACTGACGATACGCAGACCGGCACACATCATGTCGTCCTCCTACGCTATCAAGTTCTTTGTCTGGTATGTTTGTATATGACAAGAAGGGCTGTGCGTGAGGCACAAAATTAATCTGACTCTCGACGTAGGCCCGGTGTACGAAATCGTTTTATTTTCTCTCAGCACCGATACTGCTCGAATCGCTTTTGGGAGCTCTTTGTCGACGGGTTTCGTATTGCGTGGCCGTATGGACTCCGAGACTGCTACAAACAGAACACACATACTGGGCGGTATTCGCTGTCGGCCGACTTTCAGCGGCACACGCGCGACATACGATGTTGGACCATGTCGCCGGACTTCTTGAACGAATACCCGGAAATGTACAGTGACATTCCGATCTCGGAGCCGTCACCACGGTATCTTGGTCTGCCAGGGGATACGGGGCCTCTTTTTATCACGGAAGGTGGACTACCAAGCCGGGCTGGCACTGAAAGAGTTGTGGAAGATGCCAGTGAAAGCCGACTCGAAGATGTTGGAGAGGAATCTTTGAGCGTATATGACGGGATGTCATGGTAGTGTACCATTTTCTGGTCATCTTGAAATTCCACTTCACGGCTCGTACAAATAGAAATGTAAATGATTTTGAGTCAGAAAAATATAGCCACAGACTGAATACAACACTCGGACATGTTCTGGGCTAGAATAGGAGGGGGGGGGGGGGGGGGGGTTTGGGAGTGCCGAAGCAAAGCACCACTTCTCCGCATGACTGTGGAGACAAATGACAAGTGGGAACAAGCGTGTTCTTCAGATCGGCTCACACTGTGAGCGACGGGAGGGGAAGCGTGTCCAGGCCCCACAAGTCCGTGCCAAGCCTGCGTCAGGGACCATCAGACTGCCGAGTCAGAATTGCCCAATTGGGAATAAACCATCCTTCAGTGCAATGTGCGGGAGGACAGTGTATTGATGTGTTGTCGGGAAGGCGGGTTACCTTTGAAGTATTTATTCGACAAGGGGATGATCAACGCATGGGAACGGAGAAGGCCTTCAAAGTCTGAACAAACATTTTCGCCCATAACTTGTGATTTTTCGACAAGCCTTACATATATTTCCTGTGGCAGTGGCACAACATATCGCCATGTCTTCTCCGGCAGATGAAAAGAGCCACTCGGTGGACGAGAACGAGATCCGCAACTACGACATTGACAAGTCGTCAGACCTGGCCATGGCAGCCAATGCCAACGCATACAAGGGCGATGACTCGGATGGCAAGATTGACTGGACGATCAAGTCGGCGTTTGCCATGTGCTTCCTTGCTGCCCTGTACACAGGTGTGTGAAGAAGCGATGATCATGACATTTTTGAAATACTAACACCAAGTAGCGTCGATGATCATGCTGTACTTTACCGGAGCAGCCTTGTCGTACATTGAGAAGGATCTCGGTGCAGCCAATACGGGAACCTGGCTGCCTGTGAGCAACACCCTCGCCATTACTGCCGTGGCACCGTTTGTCGGATACCTTCAAGATTTGCTCGGCAGGCGGCACATCACACTGATCGGATCCGTTGTCATCATGGCCGGACTGGCGATCACAGGGAGTGCAAAGGCATTTGGTGCTGGTGTCGCTGGAATGGCCCTGTGTGGTGCAGGTGCTGCCGTGTGCGAGCTGACTGCTCTAGCTGGGTAAGAAATATCTGGAATCTCAACAGAAAGAGACGGCTACTGACATGATCAGCATCTCCGACATTGTCCCCGTCAAGCATCGTGGCACATCGCTCGCTTTGATGGTTCTCTTCCTGATGCCATTTACCCCCTACGTCCTGTACGCACAGCTGTTGTCATCACGGAGCACCTGGCGCTGGACGATGTGGATATCTTTGTAAGTGATCCTCTGGCATGCCTTTCATGTTAGGGATGGCACAAAATTTAGTCTGTCGTATTTCGTCTCTAACTCATCAGGATCTACAACGGTGTTGTGTTTCTTGGACTTCTCTTCACGTACTTTCCAAAGGCACATCCCCGCATGGCAAATGTCAAGAAGATGGACATCATCAAGCAAATTGACTATGTCGGAGCCATCCTCTCGATTGTCGGCCTTACAATTTTGTAAGTCTGATCACGGCCACAAACAAGCCATTACCCGGCAAGGCCCAGCTAACACAGTCAGCCTCGTGGCTTTGCAGTCTGGTGGTTACAGCCATCCGTGGTCCAGTGCCTATGTTCTCGGCCAACTAATTATTGGCCTCGCTCTCATCATTGCATGGGTTGTCTGGGAATGGAAGTTTGCCAAGTGGCCAATGGTGCCCCGCCAGCTCTTCCAGGGACAGTACGCCGTCGCACTCTCCTTTTTCGTCGCCTTTGTCGCCGGCATCAACTTCTACTCTCTCATCAACTTCTTCCCGCTGACCTTCTCGACTGTGTACGACCCTGATCCGGTGCAAATCGGCCTCAAGGGTCTTGGCTACGGAGTTTCCGTCTCGTCTGGTGCCATGTTCTTCAATGCACTGCTTTCTGTCAAGACTCTCCATTGCCGTTATCCAATTGCTATTGCATCGGCTATCATGAGTAAGTACATTTGTATCGGCTCTTCTACTCAACGCCTACTGACACATTTCTATGTAGCCGCTTTTGGAGGCGCCTTGGCTACGGCTGATCCATATAACCCCAAGCAGACTGTGGCCCTTGGTACTATTGCCGGATTTGGCGTTGGCGGCATCTTGGTTCCAGCTGCCACTCTCGCTCTCATTGTTGTGCCCGACTCGCTTCTGGCCACGACTGCAGCCTTGTCGCTTTCAGTTCGCACTGTTGGCGGCTCCATCGGCTACACAGTCTACTACAATATTTTCAGCAAGAAGCTCTCTGCGGCCTTACCCGGCTTTGTCGCAAATGCCGTCGTCAAAGCCGGCCTTCCCAGCGTAAATGTGGAGGAGTTTGTCGTCACATTCCTGGGCGGCGAAGGTGCAGCCACCAGTCTTGCAGACGTTCCCGGATACACACCTTCCATTGCACAGGCAGCGACAATGGCCAGTCGGTCCGCTTATGCCTACGCACTAAAGTATGTCTGGTACACAAGCATTCCCTTTGGATGTCTGGCGGTTATTGCTGCCTTGTTTCTCCCGTCAATCCGGAAATTTCAAACCAATCGGGTGGCCGTCACATTGTAGGGTGTTTGCATATAATTAGCAGCAGCCATAGCGCCCACCACCGTCGTGTATACACACGAAAAGATTGCCGAACAGCCATCCATCATGATTTTTGCACACCATAATGCTATTTAAACATTGCCTAGCAACTTAGCTTCACCCATGCCACCGCATGGGTGGCTTATACACGAGCATGACACCGCTGCCGTCATATGCCGACAAGCTCGGCTTCGTCATTCTGTATCCGACCTCCAGTTCTCAGCAGGGCATGAACTACTGGGGTGCAAATACAGCCAAGTCCCTGGCAAAGGACGGTGGCGGCGATAGCTAGGGCATTGCCGGCATTGTTGCATGATGATTGTGCACGGGACGGAAGATACAGCCGTCGTCATATCACTCCTGGAAGCACAGCTCGACCAATGGAGCGCCGTCTTGGATGTCAGCTTTTTTGAACAACGTCACAGACGACCCCGCTTGGAACTGGAAGAACATTGTCCACGGTGATGGAACACAACTCGTTGGCTACGGAGTACATGGTGGCGGGCACATTCCACTCAAGCGGAAGAGACTCTGAAATTCGTTAGGTTGATGTGAACAAGCGAAGATTTATTTGGTGAGCTAATATTATTAACTAAACATATCCACAACAATTATGAAAAGCTCTCAGTCGACCACGCCTTTTTCCCTTTGAACGGAGGTAGAATGCTCGGGTCCTTGAAAAATAAGTCGTGTGTGAGATCTTTGTTGATTGCGTTTGGATCTGAAACTGCGCGCAAATACTCATTGTACTTGTAGACATATTGGAGTGGAAGCGTTGCGCTGTAGTAATCGAGGTTTCCGTCGTCAGGCACCAACGCATACTCAAAGTCGATTAGCACCACACCATCCTCCAACAATAAAATGTTGTCTAACTTGACATCGCTGTATGCCACATTGCACGACTTCAAGGCAGAAGCAGCAATCTCAACACGGCTGCGGAGGTCATCTAGAGTTATGCGCGACAGCGTCTGTTCATGCAATCTTGTCCCTTCAACCACGGACATTATCAATGCGCGTCGTGCCTCGCAAATGGCTTCTCCGTAGAAATTTGGGATCACAGTACCCTGCAATGGCTGCAGTGCTTCATACATGCGCTTCTCGTCGTCGAACAGGATTTCGTGGCATTCTTCTCGGAGCTGAAGCTTCTTGATTGCTATCTGCGGAGGAAGAAAAGAGCCGGGAAGGCGAGCTTTCACAAAAGACTGGGCAGCAACTGGCAAGTACAAGACCAGCCGTCGGACAAGCGAGTCCCATGGCCGTGGAATAATCGTCAACCGGAGGACATGGGGGTACATCTCGTCGAAAAGCCTAGCAACCCCTCTCACGGTTGTCCATCCAAGCCGAAACTGCAAGCATTAGAACAACCGTGGTTGAATGTAGCGGTCAAGGAAGGTCTGACTTCACGAAGTGCAGAGGAATACAGTGACCTACCTGAACATGTCGTGGATATTTGAATTCGAAGTCTTCTGGCTCGTTGTTCTCGTGTATCTCTTTCATTCTGGCGTGTGTGGCTCAAGATGGTTTTATTGAAATTTGAAATTGATCGGTAAAGGTTGGGAGGACCAAGTAAGCCGGGTGTGGGGAGGAATTATTTAAGTGGCGCACGATATGATCACATGATATATCAAGGCACCAACCAAGACCAAGACAATTTTACAAGTCCACCTTCAAATTAACACTGATGCCAATAGGACGAAATAATATGTATGCTATCTATTCTAAGAATAGAAAGAGTGGCATGGTTGAAATGGTTCTCGATTGGTAGAATGGCCAGCGAGGGGCTGTAATTGAGGGGCAAGGGCGGGCGTGAAACGGGCACATGTTTGCCTTGTCCTCTGATTTTCCCTTTCGTTCTTCTCTTTATTCTCACGTTCCAACAACTGCCTCAAACTACCAACAGACAAGCAACCAAGTAAACATGGCCCAACAAATCCGTGATCTGCTCAACCAACATCCCGCAACCCCTGCTAGCCTGTCTGGCATGACATCGCAGAGCTCTAAGAACTGGGCAAAGGAATACCCCCCAATCACAAATCTACGTGTTCACACAATCACAACTACAGCAGGATATTCAATTGCCAACTTTGATGACGCTTTTCACCAAGAGGATGATGATGATCTATTGCGTTTCTCGGAACCAGCTCACCCACCCACGAATCGACTTTAGAGGCTCTACTCGGAAGAAGATGGGAAGATATGGTTTCATTCAGAAGTGTCAAACGTGACACTCAGTGGCTTTTGTCAATATCCCGCAATCACGCAAGCTTCCGAAGAGCCGTCAAAAATTGGAAATGTCTCTCAGATTGTTAACATCGCATACAACGTACGCCACAAAAATAAGAGAGTGCATTTCGCTATCGGCGAAGTCAAGAGAAATATCCTTGATATAGGTGACTGGCAGAATGGTACTCTTTTGAGGGGGCAAAAAGAGTTTTCTCGAGAGTTACGAGGGTATGTTTTCAAATTCCGACCATTCTACATTTCACTCTAACTTTGTTCACAGCTATGCGTACTTGTACCAATGCCCACAGATATTTTGTTTCGACCAGGCCGTGTTCTTGATGCTTCAATTCTGTGCGGGTAGTGTGGAACAAATCAAAAGTTCATCATGTGCCGTCGACTGTTGGGTGTTTCCTCGCGACAACTTTGGCGGAACACCTCTTCGTTATGCATTGTATCGACTATTAGTGCAAGGATTCCGGCGGGCACAAGGTCTACTGCGGAACAATGTAGCACTTGGTGGCCTGTATGCTAACAGAACAACGTACTTCTCTGGGAAGCCGCAATGGTTAGATGCAACTGGACAACATACTAGTAGTCCCATGGGCTTTCAACGTAAGGTTGACAGAAGTACCGGGGCTATGTATTGGGTTGATGCGAACGGACAGGCACTTCTTGACGAACAAGGCAGCAAGTTGTGGGATACTGATAGTTTTTGGTATTAAAGTTAAAATACACCCATGATTGTATATTAGGAACTCGGCCCAGCTTCCCTCGAGAACTTATTTATTACACATAGCCCTCTGGACACAAGCCAGCATTGTCTTCTTTCTGTTGCCGAAATAGCTCTTTGAATAGGACCGTGCGTTTTGCAAACGTTGTAATTACTTTTGAAATTCAACTTGGGTCTTCTTGGTGGCCTTGTTTTAACTGGCCTTTGTTCTTTATTTACGTAAAGTGCAATGCTTAATGGGTTTTATCGCGAATAGGCTATATTTTTATATTTAAAGGGAACTGCACCAAACGAACACGCTGTATTCAGCACTCGTTACACGGCTGACTGTACGTGATACCGTCAACAACGGTCGTGAGTGTACCGTTGGCAGTAAACTCATTTGTCATCACATCAATCTGGAAATGGAAGCCATCAACACTTGTCTTCTTCGTTCCCACGCTGGCTCCCTCCAAAGTCAGATCCGAGTACCAGTCAAAACTAGACAAGGTGGCAGACAGCGTGTTTGACGTGACGTTCTCGTAGCCATTGAGGACGTTCAGGCCGTCGGCGGTGTAGTTGTGGTAGGTGACTGCAATATTCGAGATTGGCGTGCCGAATGCAAACGTCACGTTGGCGTATCCTCCCTGCGTGCCGTACAGCGTGTACATCCCGTTGGGAACTGGCGTGAAGGAGGGCATCGACATCCCTGGTGTGTACGGGACCGCCCACGGTACCTCGTCGGAGTACTCGGGAATGACTGGCGGCGTTGTGGGTGTGCGGGACGTGAGTTCGGCCAGCATGACGCGCACCTGTCGACCATCGGGATATGGGTTGGGCTCACATGGCAGTGTGTTGTTGCCGCCGCAAGACGGAGACACGGCAAACATCTCGTAGTATACAACGCGTGTGCCGTCCGGCGACCATCGTGGGTCGGCGCCGGCGTTCCAATACGGATCGTTGGCGCCGCCGGGCGTAGTGGGGTAGTCACCGTTGAGCTGCTGGCCAAAGTACTGCTGGCGATCGCCATCGTGGTCGAGTAGCCACGGAAGGAAGAAACGACGCACGCCGTTGTTACGAACGGAAGAAACGGCGCCAACAGTCAGAAAGTCCGTGAGAGGAGGGACGGTGCGCAGGCCAGACAGAAACTCCATGCGCTCTGTGCCGCGCGTGTCCAGCACGACAAACCAGTTGTTATCGTACGAGTACGAGACGGGATCTGCATAGCCGGGGTGTTCTGTCACACGGCGCACTTGGCCGGTGGTGATGCCGATCGCAAATATGTCGATGTTGCACGACTCAACGGGCATGCCGACATAGAGAATCTCGCTCCCGTCGCCAGTGAAGCCGCGCAGCTCGCCCACCGCAACGCCCTCAGGATCAAAGACAACCTCGCTTCCGTTGACTGTTATGACGGACTGCGCCGTGTTGCTGATGAGGACGCTGGCATTGACCACGTCGTACCGGGAGCCAGTCTCGTTGAACTGCAGCCGACCGTAGTAGGAGAATTCTCCTATAGATGGCCCCGAGAAAACAAACGTGTCAAAGCCCAGATGCACCTGATCGGGATGGAGACGGAGCTCACGGATGGGGGCGCCTGACCCTGTGCCATTGTCGTCGGCAGTGTTACTCAGACGGACGGGATAGATGTGCACCTTGTCCGGTGTGCAGTCGTCACTGGACAGCTGGTGCGAGCCACAGTCGACAATGTTGGCTCCAGCCATGGCCCGTGTTCCGTCCATGAATGTCTGCGGGTACGCATCCAGCGCTGTTGCGCCCACCCGGTTCTCAGGTGGCACACCGCATGTCAGGCATTTCCAGGTGTCACCATTGGAAAAGGCGGTGCCGTCTGTCTTGACGATGAACAGCTGCTGGCCCGAGTAGATGTGGGCGGGGTCGGGCGCTGCAGGTGCACCGACAAACTCGACCACCGCCGTCAAGTGCTTGCCATCGGGCAGAAAACTGCCACTGTTGAGGCCGGTCTGGGCAATGCAGCCCGTTCCACGAGGGTTGATGCCCGATGTACAGGCGCCCTCGGACGTATTGCCTAGGACGGGGGGCAGAGGGAGCTCGGTGATGGTTATGGGCTCGGGCGAGGGGATAGGCGCAACAGCACAGGCGGCGCGGGCCAGGCTGAGAACTCCGGCCACAAAAATTGTAGTGCAGCCCATGCCGTCGAGGGGTTGAAGCAAAATCAAATAGGCACAAAGAGAAGTAAAGAAAAGAAGAATGGACACGATAGGAGTTGGACTGTTGAGCAGTCGATGTCTGCAAGCTGGCGCGTCGGGTTGTTTGATTGGAATTGACCCCATTTTGACGATGGGTTTCTACTCAATTTATACTTGGAGAGGGATCTTTGTCGTGTGAAAAATAAAAGAACTGAAAAACAGAAGAACGGGGGGACATTTTCCGTACGGGTTGTCGCGGTCAACGAATTCCATCAGCGAAGCGGCCGCAGTATGTCACCGCGTCATCTCCCGGATTTCCTCGATTTTGGATATGAAATGGTTGCGGCCAATCAGGTGTTACTGTGTACGCGTGTAAGTCCCACCATTCTGCCGGCATGGCATGGGCCCACAATTATCTCTAAACACGGTGTATTACGACGTATTCCATTGTACATAAGAGTCTATTTACATATCTAAATATCCGTGGACGGCTCGTGCAGCATGTAGATCTCAACTTCAGCCAACCCTGTCCTTGCGGGGATCGTGACAGGGACAACACCGTCGCCATAGTCGGGGTCCTCGTTGGGCATATTGACCGAGCTGCCCGACCTGGTCTCATCGCCATTCATCAGACGCAGAGTGGCAAGCTCGCCGCTGGCCAGCGCCTGCTTCTCGGCGACGCTCAAGAGGCCGACAAACGTTGCATTATTGGCGGCATCACTGAACGTCACATTGAACCCATAGCCAGCCACGATGAACTTGAGCCCGCCAAGATGGATAACCATGCCGCCGCCGGGTCCTTTCTTGCCAAACACAAACGCCCGCCGCACACAGACCTCCACACCCCCAAGGCAATGCACCCAAGTCTCTGGCGATGGCCCGCACCCGCGATCCTGCTCCATGCGCACCTCGTGTTCCTCATCAAAAAAGAAACCAAATCGATCCCGCGGCGAGGTCGTCAACAGGAGATGCTGGATCTGCGATAGTAGCCTGTACTCCCGACCAACCACAGCACAATCGGCCGTGTCGATGCCAAACGGACTGCAACCTAAGGCGCCCCGTGCATAGGCGGGCCAGAGCCGCCTGCAGCCGTATGCGTCGCGGCGCTGCTCGGGCACAAACAGGACACTGCTTGAGTGTGCCATCTGGTAGTCCTGCAGGCTCAACAGGTAGTCCGACGTGTAAATGTCCGGCGAGAAAAAGTCCAAGACTGCCTCGCAATGGTGCCGCCAAATGTCTAGCATGTGTGGCACGGCACCTCCAGAGGGATATCTTCCCGCGGACACTCCCCCGCTGACGGCTCCTGCACCGCCACCTCCCCCGCTCTGGGGTACGTTTCCGTACGACGTCCGGTCTGCATTGAGCCAAGCGTTGGCGAACATGGGCAGAGGGTAGGCCCGCTTTCCAGCTGCGGCCACATGGCTGACAAACTTGGAGATATGGTGCGCCATGAACGCCTCGTTGGCGGCTGTTCCCTCGCCAAAGACATCTTCCCACGAGGGCTGGCTGTCATCAGGGATAGTAATAGCACCAAATCGCTCCTGGAACGCAGGATGGGTAGGCGATGACGCCAGATGCTTCAACAGCGCCACCGGAACGGGCTTTGCAAACTCTTCGTTGGCCACTGTCGAACGATCGCGAGAGTCACCCAGCAGCCCCGGCTCGTTCTCAACCTGGACCATGATGACTGTGCTGTGCTGCTCGTCCAGTTCGCGGATATGTGTCATCAAGGCAGAGAATGCTCTGGTATCCGCCTCGAGGACCTCGCGGGAAAAGGGAGAGACCATCTCCACTGTCTGCTTGACACCGCCGGCCATGAGCACATGGCATCGTGGAAAGCGTTTGTGGTCTGTCTTGACCCAATGCGGCACATATGTGCTCATGCCATTCTTGTAGCTGCCAAACCACAGCAGCACTAGACGGAGGCCGTGGTCCCTTGCATCCACAACCACTTTGTCGAGGTTGGCAAAATCATACGTACCCTCAACAGGCTCGATGGCTTCCCAGGTCACACTGCCTAGCAGTGTATTGATGCAGCCCTTGTCTCTGAGCCTGGCCCAGTGTTCAGCCATGTATGAAGCCGAGCTGAGAGATGAGTTGTGCAGCTCGCCTCCAAAAATGAGAATTTTTTTTAAATCGTTTACAACGACGTAAAGATTTATTTTTTTAACCGTCGTTAACGACGTAAAGTTTTTATTAATCTTCGTTTATTTATTTATATTTATAACTTTTATTTTTTTTTTAATACTCGTAAACGTTATATAAACGACGGAGTTAACGAATTTTTATAAAATTTATAGTTACCGTACGAAATTATAGTAGTTAAATATGTCGTCGTTGTTTATATATATTATTTAAAAAGGAATTAAAAAGTGTTGTATTTAATTTACGACGATATTATTAATATAAAATAAAACCGTACGATCGAAAGATATATATATTATTATGTTAAAAGTAAGTTTCAACGTTTATAAACGTTACTTAAGTGTTACAAAGGCACTTCCCAAGAATAAGGTAAGAGTCTCTGCTAGGTGATTAAGCTAAGGGAGGGGTTTTTATTCTTGTAAAACAGTAATAAGGTGTAACGGTCGAATAATACTTAACACGTGTAAGAGGTGGTAATTGTATACAATGAGGGTACAGGAATACAAGTTTATGTAGTTATGTATTTCAAACAATCGGTAACGACTAAGTTTTTTTATCTAAGTTATTGGGAGAAAGCCTTAGTTTTATATATTTATTTTATTTTATATGGTTATTCCCGTCTCGTATAAAATAACCTTTAATATTATTTGTATTTTATTCTTTATTTTATCTTTCGTATGAAATAAGAATCTTTTCTTTTAATTAGCTTATGTTTTGTATTCTTTGATTGGTCTTTTGTTTTATGTTTTGAAAAGGTTACCTTTTAGTTACATTAACACCGTTACTTTGTATCGGTTGTATTATTAATCTTCCGTACCCGTTGAAAGGTCGACTATGTTATTTTAACCCGTTAATGAAACCGTAAGAGTTATATCCGTAATATAACCTCCTTTTTCTTTAAATTTCGTCTCGAAATTTTATAAGTAATACTCTCGCCTTTTTATCTTTATTATTTCTTAAGTAAAAATTTTCTTTTTTTTTCTTCGATATATTTAGTCGTGTTACCAAAAGTTGTATTATTAATAACACTTTTTATCGTCGTAATATCGTCCGTCGACTCGAGTCTTTTAGTTTCGAAGTTATACTTTACTCTCGTTACACTCGTTTAAGTAAAAATTATATTTAGTTCGATAAGTCGACTCGTTAAATTCGTCGTTATTAAACTTATGTAAAAGTAAACGTGAAGTACGATGGTCGTAGTATTATTATAAGTTTAAGTACGTATCTTTTATAACCTTTTTTAATTTTTCCCGTTAACCGTTTCTTTCTTTAACCGAGCGTTAAATCTCCGAGTTATAACAACTTTTTAAAACTAAAAAGTACACCGAGTTAACTTTAAAAGAGGCTTTCGTTTACCTTCGTTATATTAATAAATAATAAAAAGCCTACGAAAAAAAACGTCGAAAACTCTTTAACGATACTTATATTACTATTAATACTAAAGATAAAACTCGTTAAACCGTAAAAAAATATAAAACTTTTTAAGTTACTTAAAAGGTTTAAACGGTGGCCGACGCCGTTACTTTTTCTTTCGACTAAAGCGTTATTTTAGTCGACTTAAACTTTAGCCTTTTTATTATTAATACGCCGTTAACAATTAAAAGAAGTTTTTAAAGTAATCGGTAAGTTTTTATATATTTTCTTTAATATTATAACTTAACTATTTTATTAAATATTTTAATTATTTTTTTTTTATTTTACGATATATTTTAATTTTTTTTACTTTATATTTTAACTCGCCGAACACTTACTTATTCGAAAACTCAACCGAGTTTAACGCTTTCTTTAAAAATAAAATATTAAATCGTAGGTAAACTCGTAATCTTTCGAGTAAACCGAGTTCGTACACCGAGTTTAAAAATTTTTTTACGACTTTAAACGGTTTAAATTATTTAAAATCGAGTTTATCGTTTAATTTTTTTATTTTAAAGTTTTTTCGGTTAAAATAAACCTTATTCTTTTTTTTAAAGATTAGTCCTTTAATTTTTTTTTTATTAACTTACGTATTTATTTATTATTATTATTTAATAAAGTTTACTTTTACTTTTTCGAGTACTTTTTTAAGTTTTTAAATTATTTTGTCCGCCGTTAAATTTAGTCTTTTTTTTAAATAATAATTTATTTTTAGTTTAATTACACTATAAAATTAAGTTAAGGTTAAAAGATTAAGCCCCACTTTTTATTATATACGAAAATCCGGAAAAATTCGTAAATTTAAATGGTAATTTTTTTATATTTTTAAGTCCCCTAAATTTTATCGTATAATTTTTTAAAGTTTTATTGTAATATAGTTTTACTTAATAAACTACGTTTATTAGTTCTTATTTTGTCGTTAAAAACGACGCTCGTTTTGGCTTTACTTAATAAATTACTTTTATTGGTTTTTATTTTATCGTTAAAAACGACGTTCGTATATCGTTAAAAACGATACTCGTTTACTTTTTGTAGTTTTTGTTATACGTGTTGTGTTACTTAACTTTTACTCGTTTTAACGCTTCGTTTACTTTTTATGGTTTTTGTTATACGTATTACGTTATTTAACTTTTACTCGTTTTAACGCTTCGTTTACTTTTTATAGTTTTTATTATACGTATTATGTTACTTAACTTTTACCCGTTTTAACGCTTCGTTTTTAACTTTTATTTACTTTAACGTTTCGTTTACTTTTATTATATATAATAATATTATATACAACAATATTATATATAATATTATATATAACATTATATATAATATTATACAATAATATTATATAATAATATTATATATAATAATTAATATATTTAATTAAGTTATATTTATATAATATTACTTAAATAAGACTTAAACGATAAAGTTTTTGCCGCCGTACGCGTTAAAAAACACCGTAAATTAAACCGTAAATATAAAAAAAAAAAAAAAAAAAAAAAAAAAATTTTAAAAAAAACTTATTTCGCTTAAAAAAACCGTTAAAAATTTAAAAAAAAAGAGCGCGATAAAAGATATTAAGAAAAAATTAAAACGTAAAAAGTTAATTAATTTAAACCTTTATCGTTTTAATTTATAATTAAACCGTTATTAAATAACGAGTTAAACGTTAGTTTTACTCGTTTTAATTTTTATTTTTTTTTTTAAAATATTAACGAGAGATTTTCGTAATTTACTTTTTTTACTTTACTTAACGGTACCGACTTAACGATTTAACTTTTTTTGAGTTTAATATTAAATTTTTTTACTTTTATTTTTACTTTTTTAAATATTCCGTTAATTATTTAAATAACGAGGTAATAAGTTTTATATTAATAAACCGTTATTATTTTTATTACCTTTATTACCCCGTTTACTTTTTTTATTATTTTTATTATTTTATTTACTTCGTTTACCTTTATTATTTTATTTATTAATTTTATTAATTTTATTATTTTACTCGTTTCGTTTACTTTTATTATTTTACCCACTAATTTTATTACTTTTACCGTTTTACTTTTACTTTCTTCGGCCGTTAATATACGTACCGCGTTACTTAACTTTAACGACTTTAAACTTAACGGCTTTTCGCCGCCTTTTTCGCCCGCGCCACTTATAACTATTAATACACGTATTACGTTACTTAATTTTAACGACTTTAAGCTTAACGGTATTTTGTTAAACTCGTTTAACTTAAATTAATTTTTAATTAATACGTAAAAGGTACGACGAATATCGTTAATTAAGTTTATTATTTTTAAAATACGAAGTATTATTAATTATTCACTTTATATTTATAATAAGTTTATAAAAAATTACCGTAAAAACTATTATTTTAATTCGTTAAACTACGATTATTATTATTTTAAAAAAAAAATTATTAAAATATTATAAAACGTCGTTTATAATTATTTTTTAAATACCGATGATTAATAAAAAAAGTTACCACCGATATTAAATATTATTTATTAACTTAAGTTTAATAATTTACTCGTT